>JACXGM010027270.1:0-14549 GCA_016801145.1 Umbra pygmaea | reverse complement strand
TCAAGTCAGTATATAAACAGGTGCTTATTTGGCAGAGTGCCACGGAAATGGATCAGATAGGGAAAGGTAGTGAACATGTGCGGGGGGGGGGTCAGCAGGTGCAATGGTCAGACAGAAGCTCTGATAATTGAGATTTAAAGGAAGTTAGGGGGACAGTGGTCATGAGTTTTAGAGTCTTCTGTAGCTCGTTCCAGTCGTTCCAGCTGCGGCGAACTGGAATGCATTTCGGCCAAAAGCGGTGTGGGCTTTAGGATTGATCAGGGAGATGTACCTGGATGAGCGCAGGTTACGGGAGGGTGAGGCAATGGTGAGGAGTGAGTTCAGGTAAGGAGGGGTTTTCCTTAGGATTGTTTTGTTATCATGAGGTAGCTTGTCCTGCAATGCAGCAACTTAGCCTAATATGCCACACAGACCCCCCTCCAACTCAAAGCTGACTCTCTAACCACTGAGTCAATTGATTTTGGAATCTATTGGTTGATCACCGGTTCTGCTTCAGTATGTTGATCATTGTAGAGGTTAATCTCAATAGCCTGTGCTTGCTCAGGATTGTGATGTTTAACCAACCATTAACATTATCTATATCACTGGGTATACACAAGAGAGATTATAGTTGGGTACACCTGGCTTCTACCAGGTACAATAAAAACATTATACATGTCATATACAGTGAAGAATAATCATTTAGTAGTTTAAGGAGACCCGCCCTCTGTGGCTGTCCAGTTCTCCTTTCTTTAGGTGAAAAGTAACCAAAATGCCTATTATAACTCCTTCCATAGACAACTTCTATCTGCTGCGACAGCCATTCTAAAGACATGGTTTCATTTCACCCACCACAATTGTCACTTTTCTCATCAACATTAATTTTTTGAAATGACCTTTCCCAGAACATAGAACATAGAGCATCTCCCGTCAGCTGAGCATCTTCCTACTTACTATGTCAAAGAACGCTTTAGGATCTAGTAAACAGCATGATTTAAAATCTAGCCCATTGTGTAATTTAAGACGAAATTACCATTTATGTTTTCTCACACAGCTTCCTGTGTTGAGTGTAAATGAGATACTGTCCTATCAAGCACTTTTACACTGGTCACACATACTTATGTCGATGTTCCAGATTGCACCCTAGAACCCTATAGTGCACATAACACACCATCCCTTATGTACCGCACTAATAATGACCAGGGACGGATGTTAAGCTCTGATAGAGAAGTGAAAACTTACAATGCGAAACCAGACATGCTCATTCGTTTACAACTGCCCTTGTGATTTACTATAACTCCTCGAGCGTAAGTGTGTGAGTAATGTCTGATAAGAGCATTTGTATGGATATCAGGTGTGAAAACACGTGCAGTTCATATTTCATTTGGATTTAGATCCTAACGTTTCAACTTTTTCCACAATATTCCGCAAATCAGAGATTAATAGAAGACACCGACCATTTGAGTCCATATAAAAGAGATGTGTGAATTGATGGGCTAAGTTAGCTCTGGTCCAGGGCGTTACAGTTGCGCGCTCAACATCATCTAGCCTGACGTAACGCGCAGGACTAGAGCTTAACGTACTAGGACCGATGAGGAAGTCACCTTTGTCGTAATGACCCAAGTAAACCGGTTCTTACCTGGGCGGACAACTACTCGCCGTTGCCTGAAGGAAAACATTTACTAACTTCCTACTCACTCAGTCGATACCTGTTCCATGAGTAAGAATGGCTAGAACGACTACCCCAGTTCAAAACGTACATTTAAAAGTACAACTGAATGGGAACAACGTGAAAAGCGCTAGTTACAAGCAAAATGGATACCAGAATGCACGACAGGTAAGTGGCTTTAAAAGCGTTTTCAAATCAACACATTGAATAACGACTGTTTTCTTCTCTCTGCGCCTGAACGTTGTGTCGATCATCAGCAGATTTCTAAAATATAACCACAGTCAGATACATCATCAGTGGGTAGGAGAAACACAGACCACTGCCGGTTATTGGACGTGAATGTCAGGTTATTCAATCGCAGTTGCTAACCTCAGAACCTCCCGGTGACTTGTGGACGCAGGTGGCCACACCGTGGCTCGCAACTACGACCTCCCACAGACCCTGGCTGGGCTGTAGGATCGTAAAAGCCAGCCCACCTGCTCTACGGATGATGTGTTATTGAAGTGGTAATGCAGCGACAAGTTTTAAAACTTTGCTGTTCGCACCCATTGAAACTATAAATCAGGTGTAATAACCAGCTATTCGTTATTCAATATATCTGGTGCGGTAATCATCCATGCCTACTCAGTTGGTAGTGAATCTCATTGAAATGAAGTGAACTTGTTAATTTATTTTCCACATATTACTGAATCCTTATCCAGAACTTAATTTTAAAGAAAACATTTTTATACAGGGCATCCCTTGTCAAATTGCACACATCCTGTCACACGAATTCAGTTGAAAGTAGCAGGGAAAATATGCAGAAGGACAAGATTCCTTCTAGCAAAGTATGCAGGGAACTCTACACGCTGCTTAATGTTATTTAAGACCGTTCAACGTTCTTACTATAACTATTATATAATGTATGTCTACAATACCATGTTACACAAGTTGGTAGGATCTTGAAACCTAGACAATTTGACTGGTCGATAATGGGTACGGATGTCTGGTGTTGTAATACAGCTATTCCCATTGTAATGTTCAAATTACAGATGTGAAACATCCAACGTAATGTACATTTTTGTAATGACTACAAACCACAAATCCATGGGCTCTGCTTTAACTTCTTGCTTTTCTGCTACACACACAATGGCAGTGAGCCAGTCCATCCATTGTTATAACTTACTTTAATGGAGACGCCAATTCTACTCTTTCCAGTTTGATTGCAGAATATGCACCAAAAGTAGTCTGTCAAACAGCTCCCTAAACTGTAGAAGTCTTATATTTCTAGGAAGTATAAATAATTTGTTTATCTGTGGTTAAATGTTTAAAGTCTGTGGTACAAAATTCCACATACTGGCAGTACTGCAGTTATTGTGGTGTTGTTGTTATTTACAATTCCTGTTCCTGATTGTACTGGCATTGAGTGTGGTTGCTTATGCTAACTGTTGTGGTCAGACTGTTGTTGTTGTTTTGTCAGTGGGGGTCCTGCCGGTAACTGTTGTTGTCCTTGTTACAGAAAAACGGCTGTGCAAACGGCGCTGGGCCTCTGTCCACTCAGCGTCTGTTCCAGAGACCTGAGTCCTTTGAGCAGGCCCCCATGTACGTAGCAGTCATGACATACCTGGGCTTTGGCATCGTTACTCTCTTTGGCTACTTCAGAGACTTCCTCAGGGCCGTGGGACTGGAGAAATGTCACATTGCCAAGGAGCGAGATGAGCAGATGGTCAGTGTCACACACAACATACAACACACAACATACAACACACACACACCGATAGAGTAGCTGCAATACACAGTGTATAACTCCTGCACAGACACACACACACACGCACAAACCAGGGGCTGAATTCTTGTGTGAGAAGAAAGTTTTCTGTTGACAATCAACAGCCAACCACATAAAAGACTGTGGCCGTGTCTCCAAAAGCACCTGGTCGCTTACGTAGGTCACTACCTTAAATGATCCCCTGTTGAAGAGAAGTACAGTCGTGGTCAAAAGTTCTGATAATGGCACAAGTATTGGTCTCAACAAAGTTTCCTGCTTCAGTGTTCTTAGATTTTTTTGTCATTAGTTACTATGGTATACTGAAGTATAATTACAACCATTCCAGAAGTGTCAAAGACTTTTATTGAATATTACATAAAGTTTATGCAAAGAGTCAATATTTGCAGTGATTACCCTTCTTTTTCAAGACCTCTGCAATCTGCTACCTGGCTATGGGATCAAATAAGGGCCAAAAATATTTTGAGGTTTTGGAGTGAGGTTTGCATTTGTAAAAAAGTTTAGCATCTGTAGAAATATTTTGTGAATGTGTAAAAAAGTTTTGCATTTGTACAAATATTTTGTAAATGTGTAAAAATGTTTTGCATCTGTAGAAATATTTTGTGAATGTGTAAAAATGTTTTGCATCTGTAGAAATATTTTGTGAATTTGTAAAAAAGTTTAGCATCTTTAGAAATATTTGGTGAATGTGTAAAAATGTTTTGCATCTGTAGAAATATTTTGTAAATGTGTAAAAATTTTTGCATCTGTAGAAATATTTTGTGAATGTGTAAAAACGTTTTGCATCTGTAGAAATATTTTGTGAATGTGTAAAAAAGTTTTGCATCTGTAGAAATATTTTGTGTATGTGTAAAAAAGTTTTGCATCTGTAGAAATATTTTGTGAATGTCTGCAAATGTTTTGTGCAACACTGGAGTTATAAAACCGAAGTTACGAGTTGCTAAATTTTGACTGTGTCAAAACAGGGCCAAAACACTATCCAATTAGCTCGTTGATTATTGATTAGCCAATCAGAACGCTGCCCAACAATCAACCATTTCAATCGTTAATGTAGCTAGCATTACACAGGATGTTGTGTATTAATTATATATGTAAGCTATCCAGATTGCAAATGTAAATGGTCTTATTAAAATAATATAAGTTAGTAAATATGTCACAGATGCAAAACTTTTTTACACATTCACAAAATATTTCTACAGATGCAAAACTTTTTTACACATTCACAAAATATTTCTACAGTTGCAAAACTGTTTTACACATTCACAAAATATTTCTACAGATGCAAAACATTTTTACACATTCACAAAATATTTCTATGAAAATGGTTGATTGTTGGGCAGCGTTCTGATTGGCTAATCAATAATCAACGAGCTAATTGGATAGTGTTTTGGCCCTGGTTTGACACAGTCAAAATTTAGCAACTCGTAACTTCGGTTTTATAACTCCATGGTTGACAAAATAAGAACAATGATTTCATTTCAAGCACCACTCATATTTTAAAGCTTCCAGTCTGTTATTTTAAGTCAATCAGCATGACAGAGTGATCTCCAGTCCTAAATCTCACCTGTGTTAACGAGACAATCACTGACATGATGGCAGCTGGTCCTTTTGTGGCAGGGCTGAAATGTAGTGGAAATGTTTCTTGGGATTAAGTACATTTTAATGGCAAAGAGGGACTTTGCAATTCATTGATCACTCTTCATGACATCCTGGAGTATATGCAAAATGCCATCATCAACACTGAGGCAGCAGACTTTGTGAAAATTTGTATTTGTGACATTCTCAAACTTTTTGACAACTTTTTGTACACTGCGGTACATACGTCCAGACTGCCATTTGAGCAGCATTGTGTACCTGTGTAGCCTGAGGGCAGTACCGTATAGACGGGCTGTGATTCCAGTGTTAATGGATATGACATTTTACACCAGACAGCGCAATGACTGTCTCTCAGATATGAATGATAATGGAAGGTATTTCTATGGTTAGAACCTATATCTTACGTTTTACTAGAACTAATTAAGGAATGTTTACTTATAATTGTAAACGAAAATGTTTTTATAGCCTCACTTGTCATTGTCTCCTTATAGACATTTATAGACATGTATAGACATTTCAATTTTTCTTTTAGCAACTGTTGACAAATAACAATAATAATAATACCAAAAACTGAAAGACAACAAACACTTTCACTGGCCATACTAGCTTGACTGTTCTGGTTGCATGTATTTGTTACGACTGGGATAAGTTTGTTTCACTTGGCTTTTTTAATATTAGTTCAATAACTGTAAATTACTTAATGAGAAGGTCTGGTAAACTATTTAAATGTAAACATAGTTAATTGTTTCGCTAGAATCTCTGCTCTCACTTTTATTTATCACCATTGTCTATGTTTAACAAGCTCTGGAGTTGCTATGGTGACACAGAGGTCACAGAGGACAACATGGCTCTAATTAACTCTCAGTAGGTTCTATGTTCCACACACAGTAAGAACTAAAGATATCAAACACAGAACTCACATCATGAAGATTTTACCTCCTACTCAACCCTCATTATTTTGTCTTTGTATCTTTTTATAACACACTCAAGTTAATTCACCAAACCCATTTGCATGTAAAGACATTTGACTGTGCTGCGATCTACCAAATATAGAGATAATATAGATAGGGTGAGACTGAAACATGTGGGGTGAGACAGAAACAGTTAGGGTGAGACAGAAACAAGTGTGGTGAGACAGAAACAGCTGTTGTGGGACAGAAACAGGTGTGAGACAGAAAACAATCAGGCGCAACAGTTGCCGCCTGGCGTACAGTTCTTCTGTCTTGGCCGATTAATTTTAACCAAAATATATTGTCTGTAAATATCACTAATCCAAGTATTGGAAATTTAAGTGCAAAGGGCATAAACCAAGAACTATAATGAGATTGTGGTCTGGTTTAGTCAGAACCAGGTATGGCTTTAGTCCTTTGTAGTCTACTACAGTTCTCATAGTATTTGTTTTGGCTACTTTAGCTGAATGCTGGAAAGTGTGGTATGTGTGAATGCATGTGTACATGTAGGTGTGTGTGGGTGGGTGGGCATATTAACATAAACACACACACAGCTCTGAACAAAGACTGATCAGCAGGCAGACAGATGTATTTACATACCGTCTTCCTGTTTTCAACACATCTTAAAGCTGATCAAAAGCTGTTCATACACCTTTATTTAATGCCTGACTGACCAGTTTTATACAGTGTGTGTGTGTGTGTGTGTGTGTCTGTGTATGTGTGTTACAGTGTGTCAGAGTGCGTCTATATAAGTGAAAATTAATTTCTGTGAGGTGACTTGTGCTGCACATGTCAGTGGGATTAGAGTTCATTCCTCTTGTCAGTTTTAATCAGGCTGTTTGCTACTGAAACCCATGATCTAAATAGAGCCTCCTATTCTCAAACGGTTTGAGATCATGCGTTGACTGTCACACTGGAGGAATTCACCTTGTTCTTGAGCCACTCCCGTGTTTCCTTGGCATTGTGTTTGGGATCATTGTTCTACTGAAAAGAGAATTTCATTTTGAGCTTTACCTACAACGCAGATTTTCTCTCTGTATATTTTCCTTTATTTTTCTCTTTTCGCAATTTTCACTAACCTTGCCTTGTCAGCATCTCCGCAACTCCTTGGAGAGATCTGTGGGATGGCGTGTGGCGTGCACATGGTTTATCCAAAACATGCTACCCAGCCATGCTACCCAGCCATTCTTTTCATTCTACAAATCCAAAACGGAAGCCTTTAGTTGGATCATGCACGGGATGATTACGTTCCAAGACTATACTTTCATAATTGAACCCACAGGCGCCTGATCTGAACACAAGGAGAGCAAAATGGCAAGATATATAATCTGACATACTCTCACCCAAATCCCGGGCAGCGCTATGCCAATTTGCGTTGCCTCAAGTAGGTCACTAATATCATGATATTGTTGACCAAATACCTCAATATCGATAGTGTGGCAATATTGTAGGGTTGACAATTGGTGCTTACAAATAAATATTTACACAATGAGATTTTTGATAAATAATCATCATTGATGTGTATATAATAACTAAGTGGGGTAAAGGCAAATAATCGAGAAGTTAAAACATCTGGTAAATTCAGTTAATTACATCACTTTACTGTAATCCAGCTTTTAAAACCAGGAAAAGATAACACTTTTGTCATATCACGATATTACGATATCCAAAATCTAAGACGATTATCAGTCTAATATCATGATTATGATTATCGATATAATATCTATAAAATTCTGTCATTTCTGTTTTTTTATGATTCCACTTTTCTCAAGCCTCCATATAAACCCCCTGGGGCAGTGGTTCCCAAACATTTTTGGTTACTGTACCACCAGGGGTCCTAGTACCCATATTTGGGAACCACTACCCAGACAATAGTGGTTTGCTCAAATACTTTTTTCACCCATATACAACGGATCATGTATTTGGACAAAAGTGCTTTTAGAAGCCCGTACCCAAAACTAAAATATAGAGAATACTGCTGTACAGTTTGCACGTACATTGCCAATGATCCTAGCCTGGTTAACACCAGACCCTTCTCAGTTTTGACTGAGAGTGGGTCTGGGCAAGGTTCATTAACGGCCCATTTCCAAAGGGGCCTCACCAACGGACGCTACTCAAATGCCTCTCGGCGCAATTGGATATATCAGCCTTTTGCCGAGTCGAGTCGGCAAGACTGCAACAACATCTTTTTTTAGATATGAAGGTTTTGCGTGTTGTTCTTTGCTTGGTTTTTAACGAAAAGGAAACATTCCAATCGCTTAAAACAGACATGATAGCTGATTCAAACTTGTGATATTGGATAGATTGGATAGTAGATTTTGGATTTATTAGATATTGAATAAAATAGATATTAGAAAATGGATATTAGGTAGGTTAGATATGTTAGATAGTGGATAGTAGATTTTGGATTTATTAGATATTGGATAGATTAGATATTTGATATTAGGTAGGTTAGATATTGGATATTGGATAGATTGGATATTAGATATTGGATAGATTAAATATTGGACGGTTTTTCAATTCTTTAGACAATGAGACCACTAGGCCCTCAGATTTGACACATAAACAATCAGAGAAATTGTTTTAAACCAGGCTAGACTGTCCTTTGAGATCCCTAGATTGCTTCACATACATTCTGGTATTGTTGACTCTATGCTTTACCGACTGACGTGAAATTAACAAGCAGCTCTTGTCATTTGTCTGTAGGATTTTGTCCCACTGTATCAGGACTTTGAGAACTTCTACACCCGTAACCTGTACATGAGAGTTCGGGACAACTGGAACCGACCCATCTGCAGCCTGCCGGGCCCGGTCTTTGACGTGATGGAGAGGGTTTCCCCAGATTACAACTGGACGTTCAGGTACTGACCAAAATCACCCCTAATAGTTTAGGGTTCCTGATTAGTGGACTTAACAGCAGGGCCCTGTGAGGCCCCTCTGAGAATGCAGAGAGAATTGCGGAATCCAGACATTAACACGGAATTCAACAAAATGAAAAAAAAATTCAAGATTTTTCTATAATCTGAATATAGTCCTGGAAATATTAATAATAATTGTTACTGCATTTCTCCTAATATAAAATGTTAATTCACACTCTATGTAGATATATGCAGTGTGTTTGTTTTCAGAACCTGGCCAGCATACACCTCCATCATATTGTTCAAACGTTATGCGCTTGATAGTGTTTAATCCAATCTAAATTGCCCAAACAGAACTTGTTTTTCTCCCTATCTCACTTCCCAATGCATATGACTAGGTGTAGGCTACTATTTAAAGGGGAACAATGACTTATATCTATAATTTCTCTATGTACATAAATCGCTTGAAGTAATTTAACGGTCTGGCTCACCAGGGAGCTCTCTCTCACTCAGGGAGAGCAGGGTCGAGCTAGTGCGAGTGCTATGGCAGGTTATTGCTTTGTCCACACAACGTTTGTCCACACAATACGTTTGATACAACTTTGTAAATTAACGGTTATAAATATAGGTATTTGTCATTATTCCACTTTAGGTTGATTTCTGAGGAATGCACATGTAACAAGTTGGCCAGCATGCGCTTCTATCATATTATTCAAACATTGTAATGCGCTTGACAGCAAACAGCTATACATAACGGTATTTACTCCAATCTAAATTGCCCAAACAGAACTAGTTTTTCTCCCTATCTCACTTCCCAATGCATATGACTAGGTGTAGGCTACTATTTAAAGGGGAAAAATGACTTATATCTATAATTTCTCTATGTACATAAATCGCTTGAAGTAATTTAACGGTCTGGCTCACCAGGGAGCTCTCTCTCACTCAGGGAGAGCAGGGTCGAGCTAGTGCGAGTGCTATGGCAGGTTATTGCTTTGTCCACACAATACGTTTGACTCAACTTTGTAAATTAACGATTATAAGTATAGGTATTTTTCATTGTTCCACTTTAAGTAGTACTGCCTTCTCGTTTAGTTTTATATTGAATCTTCTGTAAGCAAGGTCAGTCATGAAAAATAGCTGTGCGCGAGAAACAGCCTTTTGTCAACCTGTCGGGAAATAACTACTTTTTTTTCATTGTTTATTTCATTATTTTATTGAGCGTATCAGGATATAGTTTGAGTTCCATTGTGCATGTTGTCTGTGAAGATCTCCGAGCCTCAACCAAGTGTGTTGCTAAATGTGTTAGCGTGTATTGTTTAGGCGTTAGCTCTGCACTCACATTTAACTTCCAGTGTCCATACCACTGTAAAGAGTAGGAGTAGAAGTAGGTCTGGTAGTAAGCGCGCCCTTCATGCTATGTACTAAGTTATACGGGATCTCAACATGCATGGAGTAAAGCATGAACGTTTACCACGTACTGCCTGTTCAAGTCTTCCTCTCTTCACACACACCCTGAACAGTAATATTTCAGCAGGGAAGTAAGGTTTATTGGATGAACAGAAAATGTGCAATATGCATTAAAAGGAAATTATACAGCTGCATATATTTGGGCACCCCAACAGAAATATCACATCAAAATTTAGTTGAGCCTCCTTTAGCAGAAATAACAGCCTCTAGACGCTTCCTATAGCCTGTAATGAGAGTCTGGATTCTGGATGAAGGTATTTTGGACCATTTCTCCTTGCAAAACATCTCCAGTTCAGTTAGGTTTGCTGGTTGCCGAGCATGGACAGCCCGCTTCAAATTATTCAGGTCTGGGGACTAGGATGGCCATTCCAGAACATTGAACATGTTCCTCTGCATACATGCCAGAGTAGATTTTTAGCAGTGTTTTGGGTCATTGTCAAAAAGAGTCAAAGAGAACCACAACTTGCAATTGGCCACCTTAAATACCTTTTCTCATGATTAGATGCACCTGTCTATGAGGTTCAAGGCTTAATGAGCACACCAAACCAAGTGTGTATTCTAATTAATCAGTGCTAGGTAGTTACAGGTATTCAAATCAACTAAATGACAAGGGTGCCCAAATTTATGCACCTGTCTAATTTCATTTTGATGCATATTGCATATTTTCTGTTCATCCAATAAACCTCAATTCACTACTGAAATATTACTGTGTCCTTCAGTTATTTGATAGATTAAATTGAATTTGCTGATCCAAACACCCAATTATTTACAAATGAAAATCATGGAAATTTTCAGGGTGCATAAACGTTTGCAAACAACTGTAGAGCACTATAACAGTAACATGGAGCCAGCTGTATCCGGCCTGGTGAAAGTATAAACTCTTTTGACTATTTTTTATAAGAATGTATGTATTGATTTGGGATTAGTTAATATGGTGTATGGATTAAAGGCACATTGCACTGCTTTGTAGTAGACTTCAAACACTACTGGAGTTAAGGTGTGTTTAACGTGCATGTTTGTCCAACAAAATCAATAGTGACTGGATATAGGCATTAGTTGATGTTCCTGCTCAACATAACAGGTATGCCCATAGAAACCAAATCAGCACGGGCTTAACGTGATGTGTTTTCAGGTTAACGGGTAAGACCATAGACAATGTCATCAACATGGGCTCCTATAATTACCTGGGCTTCGCTGAGAACAATGTGGACTTTCTGAAGACTGTAGCCCAGCAAGCACAGCACTATGGACTAGGAGTGTGCAGCACGCGCCAGGAAGTGGGTGAGTTAGTGTGTGTGTGGTCATATATGTTGGTGTGCATGTGTGGTAGAGGAAGGGTGTGTGCGTCCCCACAAAGATTGTAAAAAGAGATTGTAAAAACCGATTGGTCCATATATGTTTTTAAGCAGATCAATAACATACAAAATACTCTTCTTAGTGGTCAGGGTGAGGATATAACATCCATTAGGTTTTTAGACTTGTGGATAGTGTTATATTTAAAGAGTAACTCTCATGAAAAAATATTTATTTTATTGGAAATTGATGTTTTGGTTATAGTTAAGTTGAAACATGTCCATTCTGGTCATAATTTTGACAGTTTCTTGCAAATGTCATATTTTGAGGGATTTTAGTACAAAATCAAGCTCTGTGTTTAAAAATGGCCACTGCAATTGAGACATAGGAGGAGCTAAATGAAGCTACTCCATCACTCAAGGGAGTGGTCCTGCATGAAGTACAGTCTCTTCGAGAAGTGAGGGTGTCGCCTCCTCAACGGATACTATAAAAGGTGGCGACGGCAGTTGGCGTGTTGAGTTATGAAGGTAGTAGGAAATTATTTAAGTTACCGGTAGTTGGCTTAGCTTTGTTAGTGGCAGTTAGTTGTATTATAAACATCCGCTGTGTTCATTTTACCATTGTGCTGTCATACAGCAAAACCCTTCCTGCTAAGCCAAGAAAAACAAATAAAAAAATAAAGACATTAACATTTTGTTACACACATGAATTGCACTCATACCTGAGTTCGCGACGTACGAAGAACAGACCCCTGGTAGCCAGTTCGTGTTGTGTGTTTCCCAGCCGGTTTATTGTTTTCTCAGTTCTCCCAGTATCTGTATCTAGATTACCCATGTACCGAACCCTGCCTGCCCATCACTTGAGTCAGCCTGCTGATGTTGATTCATAAATACTGTTACCTCTTATACCTGCCTCTGATGTCTGCATTTGAGTCTTGATAACCAACTATACTTGTGTGCCCAAATGTGCTTCTTGCCCACCCAATCAAAAGTTAGGAAAAATAGCACAGAAAAGAAATACCAGTATTGTTTCTAACATCTGATTGGGTGGGCAGCCTACATTCAGTGCTATATCCAGGTCATTTAGTTTTGCCTGGTACCACACATGACCATGGCTGGAGTACTCTGTTCTGCAGGATGCATGCTTCTGTTTCCATTGTCAGAAGTATGTCACTGCCAATAAAAGGGCTTCGTGGAACAACAGAAACTCTGAAGTGTGATCACCGTGACACTGGTATGAATGATGTGTCTTTTTTATTGTTTGAATACACCTTAGAGAAAGAACACAAAGCTTGCTGATATTGCTAAGGGCATACCTATAAATGTCAGGTAGACCTCCAAGGATATTCAAAATGAGATTATTCAAACACTGGCACACATGGTTCTGAGAGAGGTCAAGAAGAGATATGCAAACACTGACTAAATTTTGCATTAAAAGTGATTGAACTAGGGACAAGTGTAATGTTGAGAATCAGTCTGTAATAATTTGGTTTGTGTGTGATTCCATACCAGAGGGGCATCTGATTGGTTTGTGTGTGATTCCATACCAGAGGAGCATCTGATTGGTTTGTGTGTAATTCCATACCAGAGAAGCATCTGATTGGGTTGTGTGTGATTCCATACCAGAGGAGCATCTGATTGGTTTGTGTGTGATTCCATACCAGAGGAGCATCTGATTGGTTTGTGTGTGATTCCATACCAGAGGAGCATCTGATTGGGTTGCTTGACTTGATCAACTTGATGCTGAGTTCATGTTCACTGAAATGCTGAGACATCGTTCTGATGCTGGCTACAGTTAGCCAATGTTATGATGGTGCATCAGTGATGAGTGCAGGACAAGGTGGTGTGCAAGCAATGCTTCAAGAGAAGCTTGCTAGATATATTCCATATATCCATTGATTTAACCACCAGTTACACTTAATGGTTGCCATGGGGGGAGCCATGGGCCAAAAAGGTATTCGACCTCGCTAGTTCCCTGTATAACTTCTTCCATCACCCCTTTGTCACAAAAGTATGATACTCATTGTCTCAAAAGACTGCTTGAAATTTGCTGGACAAGCCATTATGATGTGACATGGTGCATTGTTGAGAATGAAGAGTGTCTTCTCACTATCCTGTCAGAGATCGCAGAGGATGACGATCCCACAGCTGATTTGTGCACTGAGGCATCAGGCCTGTAAATTCAAATTAAGAGACATAATTTCTTTGAGATTGGCAAATCTCTAGTGCTCGTGCTTGCTGTCTTGAAACCAGCTAATGCATTCTACAGTCTCAGTCTGTGGATATGTGCACTGCTTGTAAAGTTGTTGGTGCATCACTGAAGTCCTTAAAAGACCTCCGTGAAGATGACTGCTGGAAGTAGGTTCAGGCACCTGCTGGAGATTTACATCCTGCAAAGAGAAGTAGAACATTGAGTTAAGACCTTGGTGAAAGTGATATGCTCTCAACTGTGGGTCACACAGATCCAGATAATCCTACCATCACTCCCTCTCAGTCTCTGAGAAGATCCCTTCTCAAAATCCTTGAAAGGGCCATTTCTGAAATGGAACACAGATTTTCCATGAAGAATATTGACCTAATGACAGCCAGTCTTGTACTTAAATCTGGTGCAGGTGTAGATTTCACCTTGTTGTGCCCTCTGCACTTCCTTGCTTGCACTGCAGCAGATGATGTGAGTATGAAAAATGAAATATGTGTTGCAAAACAATGTTGATGAAGAAATGTTCAAATGAATCAGACGTGTCCACTGTGTCTAAACACCTGCAAGAGTATTAAGAAGCTTTTCCTGAGTTGCATGAATTGTATTTTACAGCCCTGGTAATTGGTGCATCTTCAGCAGCATGTGAGAGTTCCTTCTCCATGGTGTCACAAGTACTTTCTCCCGATCGTCCCACCATGCTGCATGTTCCTTCTCCACGGTGTCACGAGTCCTTTCCCCCTATCGTCCCACCATGCTGCATGTTCCTTCTCCACGGT
>JACXGM010027269.1:0-14593 GCA_016801145.1 Umbra pygmaea | reverse complement strand
CACACACACACACACACACACACACACACACACACGGCTCAGGATCAAGCACATTCTCTGCCTCTCTCTGTTTTCACAATGTTCAATCTTAATAGTTGAATCATATGTTGGAATGAGTTTTAACTAATCTAAATATACTAATTTGTAATGTATTATGTAGTGGTCACAAGAATACTGCTTATTCAGGCTATTCCTTACATCAATATACCTTTCTGTGATGTTATTAGAAGTATCTTTTCCTAATACAACTCAACCT
This sequence comes from Umbra pygmaea, assembly GCA_016801145.1. NCBI lineage: Eukaryota > Metazoa > Chordata > Actinopteri > Esociformes > Umbridae > Umbra > Umbra pygmaea. The sequence continues at coordinate 14,337 of JACXGM010027269.1, read as the reverse complement.
TATTTCCTAATATTACCCAACCAAACCTTTCGTAGGTGTGTGTGATGCAGAGCTGTGTGTGTGTGTTTTGCAGAGCTGTGTGTGTGTGTGTGTGTGTGTGTTCCTCAACTGTTGGTGCATGATATAATTAGCATTAAAGAGCAGTCTGACATCACACACATTTAGCATTGCTAAATTTGAGAGAAGACTGGGTTTATGGTTGTCCTTTGCCTCAGATTGTGGAGCTCTGCCTGAAGGATCATCAGACCAGCGCGCTTCCAGCCGCCGGGCCAAACAGGCAGGTACAGTGATTCACTTCAACACGCTACATCTGTAAAAGGCCAAGGTAGTTTACACTGCGGCCGCGACCCAATTAACGTGCTTTCATAGGAAACAAACACCACTTGTGATCAGCTTCTTTTGGCTGCCCAGCTGCTGGTGTGAAGGCGCACTTCCATACAGCCTGTCTGCTCCACTGAGAGGACATGGAGACCGGAATCTGTAATATGAACTGTGAGCCAGTTACACATTCACTTAGAAATTATCCAATTCTAGTTGGAGGATGGAAACTTCATCTAGAGTGCAAAGAGCCAATAGGATGTTGATGTTCTACGTGAGTCGTATGGTCTGGTCCAAGATGCTAGAACCTTAATAAAAAATGAGATATTATTCTTCTGGAGTCCAACTGCTGGTCCTACATCTTCCAGGCCTCCATGTCCTTTGTTGTGGCGTGTGGACAGCTGTTTTTGGAGTCACGAGTCAGAGGGAAAATAAAACCCTCCTTTGATTAAAAAAGGGGAAATGTTTAATATCGAATGGCACACGTGCAACTAAAACAGTCGTTATAAATAGCTCTTTAAATGTTGTGATTCCATAAAATTGTCATAGGAGTGAAGCCAGTTTGATGGCTGTGGTTTGCTGCTTTTCTGGGGTTCCACACAGAGACAGAGAGGCTGCATACCGAACGGCCCGCTGGTCCTACTTTCTACTACGGCCCGATGGGCTCAGATGAAATGTAATGCATTAAGTCTGGAACAGTGTGCAATTTGAGATGTGTCTAGAGCTAATGGTTTGGTGTTAATCAAGCGTTTTTCAATGTAGAACTTTGCCCCTCCAGGATAAGTTTTATATGCGATACATGTAGCTACAATGCTATCTACTGAACTGTGGTTAAGTTAAATAATATATAACTTCTACCCCATGTTAATTAGTAGATACCTACACTAGTCCACTCCAAGTTAAACACAGATAACTACACTACTCCAAATGAAATGCTAGACAACTGCCTCACAGTTTAAAAAGCCATACGGCTGGTCAGACAGAAAAGAATCTGTCTGACCAGCTGGATTAATACGTATGAGGTTAGACATGATTTATATCTCCCTACTCGAGGATAGTTTAGCACAAACCTTCAGCTGTCCTCTGTTAGCCCTCATACGGCCTTCTCAGACCTACACGCTAATTCTACCCTCCAACACTAAATCCAACCACTTACCACTAACTCTACAACCATAAACTTTCATTCTAAAATTACACCACACAATGAAGAGTTAATTATTTACCTAGCTAGTTATACTGAACAAATGGTATCCAAAGTTAGTATTTGTCACATTATTAATGCTGTCTAATGATGTTCATACATATTGTTCATAGTGTAGTGGTGCCACAAGACATGAAACATGTGTATGTTTGCAGAGACAAGGAGACATATGCGAATGCAGGTCTCACACAGAATCACAGAAGTATAGTTGGTGAATGTAATAATCCCGTGCATGATCACATGCCTATCTCTAGTGAAGGTGTAGTGGTGTAGATATGAACACACCTATCTCTAGTGAAGGTGTAGTGGTGTAGATATGAACACACCTATCTCTAGTGAAGGTGTAGAGGTGTAGATATGGACACGCCTATCTCCAGGGACAGTATAGTTGTGGCTGGGTTCATCTCTGCCCTGTCGGAACCATGTCATTATGAGGTCATCTGAGTCTGATCCTAAATTCAAACATCTCAGCAACTGACCTCACAGGTGCGTCACAGCTGACACCAGAGCTACACTGTAAATCCATAAAATATGACAGTATTATCTGAACATCAGTCAAAACAGAAGGGGACAGGCGTCAGTATCCTACTGCAAAAAGGCCTTTTTACAGTTTGATTCACAGAATGGTTTGTGATATGTTCCATGTTTCCCCATGTATTTATTAATTAATGCTACTTTAAAATGATTAATAACATAAACGTTTCAAAATTCATTCAGTCGTTAAGTGGTTGGATTCAGTAATGCATCTCCCACACAAGTGTCCCAAAGATGAATAAGTGAAATGTGATCAACCATGCCCACTTCCTCAACGTTCAATAACTGGGACAAACGCAGCATCCGGGAATGTTTGCTTCAAAACTTTGACTTTTGCTGGAGGACTGGTGGTTCCTTGCTGCATCAAACCGAACGTTTATTTTCCTCCAAGTTGGTTGCAGCTCATATGGCTTCAACTGTGGTCTTCAAAGTTCTTTGTTAGACCAGTGATGCTGGATCAGTTTAGAGAAACGACAACCGATGCTGACTCAGCACAGAAAATCACAGCTTTAGCAGACTGCCCGCATTCACACCACTGAGGATCATGTGATGACGGCCATCATGTGGTCTACTGTACGGTCACTGTCCCAAATGTCAATAACAGAAATTATACATCGTCATATACAGAGAGTAACACACTCACACCCACTGAGCTGTGAAGATCTCCCTGACCTCAAGCTCCCTGACTCAGCCTGATGAGATGAGATGGATGCAGACCCGTCAGATCACCAACGTGTCCCTGACAATGGGAGCAACAATAGTGTGTTGTCTGTCTGTCTGGCAGGGATCCCAGCTCCAAGCTCTGACTGTAAAGCTTTGTGCAGATAATCGCTCTGCTCACATGGTCTCATTGCACTTGTCCTGCATCCCAAATGGCTCTCTGTTCCACTTATAGTTCACTAAATTTACACCCCAGACCAAAGCCCTACGTGCACTTCAATGGAGAGGATAGGGTGTGGTTTGGGAGGCTGGCTGTGACTCCTCTGGAACCAAACAACTCCATTGGGATGAGAGGAGCTATACGTGAATCTCTGACATTGTTTAGAACTGGGCGCATTTCTTGTCTCCATTGTGGTATTTAATTTTAGAAAGATGTGTGAGAGCTGATTTGATCCAGTCAACACACAGCAGGAAGAGAGAGAGAAAACAAAAAATTTGAAATAGGGAGATAAACTTTCCGGGTTCATCCTGTGTGTTGTCTGTGGAAATCATTTAGCTCAATCTGATCCTCTAGCTGGTGTTACTACGTTCTACGTGATCCTCTACGTCCTTTAATAACAAATTAAAAACTAGTGGGGATTCTCTGAAAATGGATAAAGATGTTTAAAAAGAGAATGTTATAATTTGTACCCTCTTTACCTTTCCAAGTGTTATAATATCCACTGGTGTAAATGGCCCTTCCTCCTCTCAGTGTGGATTTAGGAGAGCTGGACATCAGAGCAAGCCTTCCTCCTTGGCATTTGTGTCCAACCATTCTGCTTTTTCCCCCACACAGCTCTACCAGTCAGGACGTTCTGTGGGATATTATATGCGAGGTCACACTCACACCCGACATCATCAGTCACTTTGCAGCCTGAAGGAGTGCTGGTCACTTATCATCACCCATCCACCATCATCATCTTAGCTAAACGTCTGCTAATGACATCTAGGCACAAATCTAGATAGTGTAGCTTGGTGCTACTAAACTGTGTCTAAGCTGCGCCCCTGTATCCTGTACTTCGTGACAAGCTGCCTACAGGTGCTGATGGTCAACAACAGCACCCTTCTGTGTTAACTCTCCTCCTCTACAGAGTCTTCAGCTGGGCCTGCAAGGGTGAACAACACCTTTTGTAACTCATCAACATGTTGGCTTATTACCCGTAGGACAGTCTGATCAGGGACATCGATTTCCGGTTCCAAGACAAAAAGAACATTCAACTCATCCACCTTACAAGTCTGAAGTGAAGCTTAGCTTCTGCGTCCGCTGTGTCCACCAACAAACTAGCATGCTCCACACAAACTTCAATGTCTCGTGCCAAGACACCTCCACCCCCAATTGGTGGAGGGTCTAGTGAACTGTTGCTTTAAATGTGGCCTCAGGCTATCAATCAATCAATCTGTAAACTTGAACTTTCATTCTCCCACTACATGGTCCACCATATGTCCTGTACCTCACTGTTGGATTTGGACACACCCCACAGTTATATTATTCTGTAAATTTAAACAAAGACAAAAAAGTTTGCTTCATTAAGTCCCTGCTTCAAGGCCTACGTGGAGAGGAAAGAGTTTCAGGCTTATATGCTTTTTGCGTAACATAGTCTGGGGATAAGTTTAGCGGACCATCCTTTCGACTGTGTTGGTACTCCCTGGAAATAAAAACATCTTGATGCAATTCATTTCTTGTTTTTATTAGTATCACTGTGAATCAGTTCATTTTGTAACTATTTGTTATCTTACAATTGATTTTAATCAGTATTTTTCAAGAAATAATCACATTATTCAAGGTCCACTGTGTCCACCAACAAACTAGCATGCTCCACACAAACGTCAAGGTCCGCTGTGTCCACCAACAAAATAGCATGCTGCACACAAACGTCAAGGTCCGCTGTGTCCACCAACAAACTAGCATGCTCCACACAAACGTCAAGGTCCGCTGTGTATACCAACAAACTAGCATGCTGCACACAAACGTCAAGGTCCGCTGTGTCCACCAACAAACTAGCATGCTGCACACAAACGTCAAGGTCCGCTGTGTCCACCAACAAACTAGCATGCGTCACACAAACGTCAAGGTCCGCTGTGTCCACCAACAAACTAGCATGCTCCACACAAACTTCAAGGTCCGCTGTTTCCACCAACAAATGAGCATGCTCCACACAAACGTCAAGGTCCGCTTTGTCCACCAACAAACTAGCATGCTCCACACAAACTTCAATGTCTCGTGCCAAGACACCTCCACCCCCAATTGGTGGAGGGTCTAGTGAACTGTTGCTTTAAATGTGGCCTCAGGCTATCAATCAATCAATCAATCAATCAATCTGTAAACTTGAACTTTCAATCTCCCACTACATGGTCCACCATATGTCCTGTACCTCACTGTTGGATTTGGACACACCCCACAGTTATATTATTCTGTAAATTTAAACAAAGACAAAAAAGTTTGCTTCATTAAGTCCCTGCTTCAAGGCCTACCTGGAGAGGAAAGAGTTTCAGGCTTATATGCTTTTTGCGTAACAGAGTCTGGGGATAAGTTTAGCAGACCATCCTTTCGACTGTGTTGGTACTCCCTGGAAATAAAAACATCTTGATGCAATTCATTTCTTGTTTTCATTAGTATCACTGTGAATCAGTTCATTTTGTAACTATTTGTTTATCTTACAATTGATTTTAATCAGTATTTTTTAAGAAATAATCACATTATTCAGTACATGTTGTTACTGAAGCATGTCAGGGGTTTGACGGTGAACATGACTACAATATCCTCACAAATCATTTGTTATTTTACTTCGTATTATTTCGTGGTGTGTTGTTTTAAATAGGTACCATGAATGCTGGTCAAGACAACACCCTGGTTTAGGATAGCTCACTAGTAATAAAATAGTGTTTATTAAAGGTTTTGGATTCCAGATGTGTTTGTTATGTGGAAGTTATGTATTTATTATACAATATTGACTGCTAATCGCGGATACATTTAGGTATGGACAAAAGAACCAAAGGGAAGACAGGGAACCAAAGCAAACACAACAGCAGATGAACCAAGCTTACACAAGGACCAAGCTAACACAAGAACCAAGCTAACACAAGAACCAAGCTAACAGAAAAACCAAGATAACACAAGAACCAAGCAAACACAAGAACCAAGCTAACAGAAAAACCACGATAACACAAGAACCAATCTAACACAAGAACCAAGCTAATAGAAAAACCTAGCTAACACAAGACCCAGGCTAAGAGAGAAACCATGCTAACACAAAATCTAACTAACAGAAAAACCAAGATAACACAAGAACAAAGCTAACAGAGAAACCAAGCTAACACAGTAACAAAACTAACAGAAAAACCAAGCTCACACATGAACCAAACTAACAAATATAACAATAAAACAAGATCAAAACTAACCGAAAGACCAAGATAACACAAGTACCAAGCTAACACAAGAACCAAGCTAATAGAAAAACCTAGCTAACACAAGAACCAAACTAACAGAAGAACCTACTTAACAGAAAAACCAAGCTAACACAAGAACCCAACTAACAGAAAAACCAAGATAACAGAAAAACCAAGAAAACACAAGCACCAACCTAACAGAAAAACCAAGATAACACAAATACCAAGCTAACACAAGAACCAAGCTAATAAAAAAACCTAGCTAACACAAGAACCAAACTAACAGAAAAACCAAGATAACAGAATAACCAAGATAACAGAATAACCAAGATAACAGAATAACCAAGATAACATAAGAACGAAACTAACAGAAAAACCAAAATAACACAAGAATCAAACTAACAGAAGAACCAAACTAATAGAAAAACCTAGTTAACACAAAAATCAAGCTAACAGACAAACCAAGATAACACAAGAACCAAGCTAACACATGAACAATGATAACACAAGAACCAAGCTAACAGAAAAACCAAGATAACACAACAACCAAGCTAACACAAGAACCAAACTAATAGAAAAACCTAGCTAACACAAAAACCAAGCTAACAGACAAACCAGGATAACACAAGAACCAAGCTAACATCCTGGGTATTCATTATATTACTATCAGTATGAACCAAAACGCATTGGCCTTTCCCACCACCCAAGAACAGCCAGCTAACCAGCCACGTCATAACAGATTGAGCTTAAAGTGGACAGTTTTGTTATCTGTTATACTTGGAGATATCTTCTAATTGTTTATGATTTAACATGTAGACATTAACATTTAGATATCGCTAATGATATAATGTAGACATCTATAATGGTTTAACATGTATACATCAATAGCCGCTTTCCGACCGCAGGGATTTTTGCAGTTTCTAGAACATAACGTTCCTATAACCCTTTTTTTCTTGTGTTCCGATAGTAGAAATTGCGGGATTATTTAGTACCTCGCACCGCCGTTCCTATAACCTTTTTAGCTCATACTCCAGAGCAGGGTCTTTCCATTCTCCCTTTTCCTAGGTCCACGTTGATTGGTCCAACTTATAAATTACGCCGGTCGCTTCGTTTGTCTGTTGCGTATAATACTATACTGGAGCCTTTGTCTTTTGTGTTTCTGTGTTAAGTAGCTACTCAATTTCTATGAATCCAGTCTAGTTTTTAAACGCCGCGGTTCGAACTCCGTTATTAGGACATTATCATCACAACATTATTTTTTATAAAATTGTAAAATGTTCAGCCTCGTAATCTGAACAGCAAGCCGCGGTAGGAACCCAGCACTACTTGGGCTGAAAACAACCAGATCATCCGCATACATAAGATGATTTACACACTTATCTCCAATCATACACCCAGTGTTACAAACATTTAAACTGTGAAATGTTGTATATAGCGCTACACTAAAGTCTAGTGATGACGCTATAAAAGCCTGTTGCGGTGCTTGCGTCACTCCCTTATCCCTCCTACCAGTTCCTATGGCCACTTGACCAGTGCGAATGCAAATAGCAAAGCCAGTTTTGGGGGAGAGTAGTTAGTAGAACTGTTTAGAAGAGGACTGTTCCTATAACTACGTTCCTGTAACTACTTGGTCGGAAAGCAGCTTATAATGATTAACATGTGGAATCTTTAATGATATAACATGTAGATATCTCTAATTATATGTTTTTAGATTCTATTACAAAAATACATTTACGAAAGCAAATTTGGTGTGACAGCAAACCTTTTCACGGACCTGGATGAGTCACAGACCTGGATGAGTCAAAGACCTTGAGGAGTCACAGACCTGGATGATTCACAGACCTGGATGAGTCAAAGACCTTGAGGAGTCACATACCTGGATGATTCACAGACCTGGATCATTCACAGACCTGGATGAGTCACAGACCTGGATGAGTCACAGACCTGGATGAGTCACAGACCTTGAGGAGTCACAGACCTTGAGGAGTCACAGACCTTAATAAGTCACAGACCTGGATGAGTCAAAGACCATGAGGATTCAAAGACATGCTGGAGTGACAGACCTGGAGGAGTCACAGACCTGGAGGAGTCACAGACCTTGAGGAGTCACAGAATTGGAATAGCACAGACTTGGAGGAGTCACGGACCTGGAGGAGTCACAGACTTGGAGGAGTCACGGACTTGGAGGAGTCACGGACCTGGAGGAGTCACAGACCTTGAGGAGTCACGGACCTGGAAGAGTCACGGACCTGGAAGAGTCACGGACCTGGAAGAGTCACGGACCTGGAAGAGTCACGGACCTAAAGGAGTCACAGACTTGGAGGAGTTATGGACCTGAAGGAGTCACGGACCTGGATGATTCACAGACCTGGATGATTCACAGACCTGGATGAGTCACAGACCTGGATGAGTCACAAACCTTGAGGAGTCACAGATCTGGATGAGTCAAAGACCATGAGGATTCAAAGACATGCTGGAGTGACAGACCTGGAGGAGTCACAGACCTTGAGGAGTCACATAATTGGAATAGCACAGACTTGGAGGAGTCACAGACCTGGAGGAGTCACAAAATTGGAATATCACAGACCTGGAAGAGTCACAGACTTGGAGGAGTCACAGACCTGGAGGAGTCACGGACCTGGAGGAGTCACAGACCTGGAAGAGTCATGGACCTGGCGGAGTCACAGACTTGGAGGAGTCACAGACCTGGAGGAGTCACGGACCTGGAGGTGTCACGGACCTGGAGGAGTCACGGACCTGGAGGAGCCACAGAATTGCAATATCAAAGACCAGGAGGAGTCACGGACATGGAGGAGTCACGGAACTGGAGGAGTCACGGACCTGGAGGAGTCACAGAATTGCAATATCAAAGACCTGGAGGAGTCACAGACTTGGAGGAGTCACAGACCTGGAGGAGTCACAGACCTGGAGGAGTCACGGACCTGGAGGAGTCACAGACTTGGAGGAATCATGGACTTGGAGGAGTCACAGACCTGGAGGAGTCACGGACCTGGAGGAGTCACGGACTTGGAGGAGTCACAGACCTGGAGGAGTCACAGACCTGGAAAAGTCAGAGACCTGGAGGATTAAGACGTCACAGATCTGTTGGCATCACACCCTAACAGACCATGTGTTCTCTCCTCCATCCATTCAGCAGTGCCCTATCTGTCCCAGTCATCCTTAGCCTCTGCTCTGTCCAACCCAATTAGATGAGGCCATTAGGCATTAGGTGTGCTGAATCCAACAGAGTAATGCTAATATTAGCATGCCCTCCTGGCTGACAATAGGCCCACATGGTTCCATGACGCCATCTTGCTGCATTAAAAGCCAGCTGGTTCATCACTAGTTTCATTGTTCTTGCCTGGTCTGAGTTTTCTGTTTGCACACCTGGTGGAGTATTGAGAGTTTTTTTGGGTCATGACTGTTTACCTCTGCTGTGTCCAGAGCTGACCCCTGTACGCCACCTAGAGAGAGGCAAAGAGACCAGCCTGGCCCGGAGGCTGTGTGACAACATCCAGTCAGAGCAGCTCGGTTTGGACCGGGACCCCCCCCATGCTGCCTTTCAGCAGGCTGGAGGGGAATTCGGTGTGGGGGTGCATTGGCAGGGCCCTGCGATGTTCGGAGAAAGACAGAGTTCTGGCTGCTTCCACCACTCTGGTCAACACGATGGAGAAACATGCTGCCGTTAATGAAAGCCAGCAGTGTGTCTGTCCCATAATGCAACATGTTGCCCTGATACAGTAAACTGTTCAACATTGACTCTCAGAAAAAGGTTGCCAGGTTGGTTCATCCACATGAAAATAATCTGATATTAATAAAACACAATCTCGTCATCCTCCTGCCAATTACCATTATTATCAAATTAATTCCAGAACATTCATTGGTACTTCATGTCTGTTTCTCTTTGCTATCTGAGAATGCAATGTGCCTATCCCAATTCATCCTTTCCTCGGCCCCACGCGCTCCCATGCTGAACAGCATAGAAATTTCCCCTCTGAAAGTTGATCCACATTTATAACAGAAATTAGCCAGGAGTTAAATCTCTCATAACAGAAACAACATCACAGTTTGTCCGGTGGAGATGTGCCAACATTGCATCTGCCATAATCAGGTCTGTGTCAATGGGCTCCTTTCAGGGGCTGGAGTGGTGCTGTTGGCCTGGGGCCATGGCTGTAACCTCCTCCACGATGGATTAGTCAAATATTGACCATGTTCAGAAATACCCTGCTATATGGAGATCAAGTTATGAAGTAGGGCTGGATGATTTAATGGGAACACGGGAGGGCCTGCCACAGCTGTGCCAAGCAGAAGCACGTCTGGTGGTCTTCGGAAGGTCTGAAGGAGTCTTTTGGTGGTCTACAGGCCTTTCCTTCTGGGAGGGGGGGCAGACACCCCAAGGCTACAGAGAAGACCACGAGCAGCCATGATTCATGCCCCACTGGTAGACCTATCACATGAAAGCCCGCCAAGGACAATTGGTTAGGGGGGAAGGGCGTACGGGGGTTGATATGGAGTTGGATAGGGGCTTTTGCTAGTGGCAACCAATCACTGCTCATCAAGGCCGCATTCAACGAGTGACTAAATTGTTGGGAGTGTTTAGACATTTTTGATTTACAGTGCTGCCTTTACGGCGTTGTGTAAAGTGTTGTATGAAGAGTAGGGTTTCTGCTATGGGGTAGTGGTGTTTCATTAGTGCTGCGCTCTGAACTCTTTTAACAGACAGTTACAGGGAGATTTAGTATAATTAACTTAATTGATACGTTCAGTTCAGTAACAGAGATGGTAGAGGCCGTTCCAACATATATATTTGCCGTACTATTTATTGACGGCTCCGCAACCAAGGTGGAACTGCTTGATCCTGTTGAAATAACTAAAACGGAGACATAAAACACATTACTTGCTTTCCTGAGACCACTTTCCAGAGGCCTGTATTTGTAATTCCAAATCTTTTTATATATAAATATTCCTTCTCCTGACGCTTAAACAAAGCTGCATAGAAAATATATATTTTTTAAGCATGTCTAGTGAATTGACTTCTACCAAATATAAGTCAAGTCAAAATTCTATAACTATACTTCTCTCTTCACAACAACCTGTTATGAACAGTTGCTTGTTATTCGTACATTTTCATTTAAATCTAAACCTAACATTTCTCCAAGATCTTAAATGTAATTATTAAGTGAAATATTGTTTAAATTAGAATACTCAGTCTCAACGTTTTATTGAAGGCTTATCATCTTTAAAGTGGGTCTTTATAGTGGGCAGTTAGGAACAAAGCATCTGAACATTTCTTACACCTTGAATTTAAGGAGATTATTTAAGAATTTCTATTTTTATTTGTTTTAAATTAAGGTATCTAATTATTGCATCAAGTGAAGGGGGGAGCAACAGCTGAGAACAAATATTATAAACTTTCTTGCTTTGGATGTCCGCAAACCTTGGAGTGAGGCAGAGTCAGGATACAGTGTTCATTTCAAAAGAGCCTTCAGTATTATTACTAGCTGTCCAAGGAAAAGTGTTATTTTATTGACTTAAATATTTCCCTCTTTAGGATTGAAGGTTGTGTGTGTGGTCAAGAATGGAACTCACCAGGCGTTCTGATGATAATCCGCAGAGAGTCTTTGTCCAGGCTTCAAAACCCTTTCTGGGTGGTCAACATAAATGACATTCATAATACACATTACATCAGAGCTCCCTGATGCAGGCTTCTATTTTCATGGAGGGATTAGTTGAAGATTTCTGACATTTATAATGAATCTGCTACGCCTAATTAGAAAGGAGTGCTGGGACTTGAAGGCTAAATGAAAAAATCTTGCAGGTCTGTATCAGTGATTTAGGATGTTCTATAATATTGTAGGCAGTTGGTGTGATATAAATCATATTATGCAGAATACAGTGTCCAGTTGTTTGGTTGTATTCTAAAAAGTACTAAAAGAGGTGTTACAGGACCTGATGTTACCGGATCAGATCTGATGTTACAGGACCTGATGTTACCGGATCAAATCTGATGTTACCAAACCTGATGTTACTGGATCAGATCTGATTTTACAGGACCTGATTTTACCAGATCAGATCTGATGTTACAGGAACTGATGTTACCAGATCAGATCTGATTTTACAGGACCTCTGATGTTACAGGACATGATGTTACCAGTTCAGATCAGATCTGATGTTACCAGATCAGATATGATTTTACAGGACCTGATGTTACCAGATCAGATCTGATTTTACATGACCTGATATTTCCAGATCAGATCTGATGTAACAGGACCTGATGTTACCAGATCAGATCTGATTTTACAGGACCTGATTTTACCAGATCAGATATTACAGGAACTGATGTTACCAGATCATATCTGATGTTACAGGTCCTCTGATGTTACAGGACATGATGTTACCAGATCAGATCTGATGTTACCAGATCAGATCTGATGTTACATGACCTGATTTTACCAGATCAGATTTGATGTTACAGGACCTGATATTAACAGATAAGTTTGAATATTAAAGGGCCTGGTGTTACCAGATCAGATCTGATATTACAGGGCCTGGTGTTACCAGATCAGATCTGATGTTACAGGGCCTGGTTTTACCAGAATGGATGAGATGTTACAGGGCCTGCTATTACCAGATAAGTTCAGATATTACAGGGCCTGGTGTTACCAGATCTGATCTGATGTTACAGGGCATGGTGTTACCAGAACAGATCTGATGTTAAAGGACCTCTGATGTTACAGGACATGATGTTACCAGAACAGATCAGATCTGATGTTACCAGATCAGATCTAATTTTACAGGACCTGATGTTACCAGATCAGATCTGATGTTACAGGGACTGGTGTTACCAGATCAGATCTGATGTTACAAAGCCTGGTGTTATCAAATCAAATCAGATCTTACAGGCAGTGGTGGTTCTAGACAATTTTTAATGGGGGGGCCAAGGTGGGGCAGTGTTTAATCAGAGGGGCACATTTTTGCGCTAGCGCATAAAATCGTAATAACTTGATCAATTTATTTCATTTTCTATTTCATTTTCATTTTCTTATTTCATTTTCTGTAGGCCCCTGTGTAGAAGCGCCCCTGCTTACAGGGCCTGGTGCTACCAGATCAGATCTTACAGGGCCTGTTGTTACCAGAGCAGATCTGATTTGTTGTGCTTTCTCTGACCAAGATAGCAGCGCACTAACAGGTAGGTAACCATGTACAGTAATAAACCTTCCTGTGTTTAGGCAGCAAATGCACTCAACACTTTGGATAAGGTGACTAGTCAGTCTACTGACCCTGTTGACTGTAGGGCTACGTGATGACCTCATAATATCCTACCCACCCCCCTCAGTTCTCCTGCAGCCCCCACAGTCTAGTTATCCTACCCCACCAACAAACCAATCTCTTCTCTGGATGATGTAGTCAGAACCTTCCTTCTGATTAGATGATGGCATCAGAACATTCATAGGTGTTGGGTTATGAGGTCAGAACCTTCATTGTGGTGAATCTGTTCATTAGAACCTTTGTTCGGGTTGTAGGATGCCATCATTATCTTCATAACTGTTAAATGATGTGACCAGAACCTTCATTCATGTTAGATGATGTGATCAGAACCTAATTTGTGTTAGATGATGTGATCAGAACCTTAATTCCTGTTAGATGATGTGATCAGAACATTCATTCCTGTTAGATGATGTGATCAGAACCTTCATTCATGTTAGATGATGTGATCAGAACCTAATTTGTGTTAGATGATGTGATCAGAACCTTAATTCCTGTTAGATGATGTGATCAGAACATTCATTCCTGTTAGATGATGTGATCAGAACCTTCATTCATGTTTGATGATGTGATCAGAACCTAATTTATGTTAGATGATGTGATCAGAACCTTCATTCCTGTTAGATGATGTGATCAGAACATTCATTCCTGTTAGATGATGTGATCAGAACCTTCATTCTTGTTAGATGATGTGATCAGAACCTTCATTCCTGTTAGATGATGTGATCAGAACATTCATTCCTGTTAGATGATGTGATCAGAACCTTCATTCCTGTTAGATGATGTGATCAGAACATTCATTCCTGTTAGATGATGTGATCAGAACCTTCATTCTTGTTAGATGATGTGATCAGAACCTTCATTCCTGTTAGATGATGTGATCAGAACCTTCATTCATGATAGATGATGTGATCAGAACGTTCATTCCTGAT
>JACXGM010027268.1:0-14550 GCA_016801145.1 Umbra pygmaea | reverse complement strand
TTGACCACAACATTCTTCTAGACAGATTGGAAACCTATATCGGGCTACGTGGACATGTTTTGGCATGGTTCCGATCCTATCTATCGGAAAGATATCAGTTTGTATCTGTGGATGGTCTGTCCTCCAAACAATCAAAGGTATGCTTTGGTGTTCCACAAGGTTCTGTTTTGGGACCGCTACTGTTCTCGCTATACATGTTTCCTCTTGGTGATGTAATCCGGAAACACAATGTCAACTTTCACAGCTATGCTGATGACACACAGCTGTACATTTCAGTAAAAAAAGGAGAAACCCCAAAATTGCACACCCTTGAAGCCTGTGTTTTGGATATAAAGAGTTGGATGACAGAAAATTACTTAATTATAAACTCTGAAAAAATAGAAATGCTTATTTTAGGTCCCAAGAAACCAAGAGACCTGCTGTCATATCTGGCAATAAACATAGATGGTTGTACAGTCATATCAGGAAAAACTGTAAAAGACCTTGTTGTTACTCTGGACCCAGATCTCTCTCTTGACGAACATGTAAAAAATATCTCAAGAGCAGCTTTTTTCCATCTCAGGAACATTGCAAAAATTCGAAATTTTCTGTCAAAGAATGATGCAGAAAAGTTAATCCATGCCTTTGTTACCTCAAGATTGTATTATTGTAATCCTCTCTTTTCTGGCTACCCAGACAAAACCCTAAAAAAACTTAATTTAGTGCTTAACACAGCCGCCAGAATTCTGACTATAACACCAAAATCAGAACACATTAGCCCAATTCTAGCCTCTCTACACTGGCTGCCCATTAAGGCTAGGGCTGATTTCAAAGTTTTACTATTAACATACAAAGCACTACATGGACTTTCCCCTACTTATCTGTCTGATTTGGTGCAACCATACATACCCACACGTACATTACGTTCACAAGATGCCGGCTTTCTTACTGTTCCTAGAATTTGTAAACAAACAGCTGGTGGAAGGGCTTTCTCATATAGAGCTCCAATTCTGTGGAATGATCTGCCAACCCATGTGAGAGATGCAGACTTAGTCTCAACATTTAAGTCTATGCTGAAGACTCATCTCTTCAGTAAGTTCTATGGTGTAGTGTAGTCTGGCCCAGGGGGCTAAAAGAGAACGGCGGCACTGTTAATGAACCGCCCATGCTGGCTTGCCTGGTATGCTCCCCTCTCTCTACTGGGATATCCTCACTCCAATGCTACCTTTGCGGTGGTACGGTCTGTTGGTGCCCCTTTGGAGGTGTGGTCTTGGCAATGTGGGTAGGTTGGAAGCATGCCTGCTTGCTCCTGCCCGAGGCTTCCTTGTGCAGGACCACATCTCTTGTCCCCCCCGTCTCAGCCCCAGATGTTATGCTGCAATAGTTTATGTGCCGGGGGACTAGGGTTTTATATATTCATTTTGGGGTCAGAGCTGTGTCAAGGTACTAGATCCAAGGTATGCCCACTCTAATGTTCCTGATGTCATGTTCATCCTAGGAGGACCCTAGGAACATGCGACAGGACCATGTGGCCTGATAACTCCTTCCTGTCCCCTTCCTGTGCCTGGCCCGCTGCTGTGCTGGATCCCATCTCACTACGGTTGATGATCCCGTTTCCACCCGATGACGCCAGCCTTCATCTCCAGGTGGCTTCACGGTCTTCCTTCGCAAGACCACCGAACTGTATTGATGCTACATAAAGACTATGGTCACAGTCCACCCATCATATCTTCATTGCTGAACAATAATTGAACAATGCTTGACCTTATTACAATGGGCTGTGTACCTTCAGATCCCCCACCCGGTACAGCCAGAAGAGGACTGGCCACCCCCTTGAGTCTGGCCTCTCTCTAGGTTTCTTCCTAGGTCCCTCCTACTAGGGAGTTTCCTTCTAGCCACTGTGCATCCCTTGTGTTGCTTGCTTTTTGGGGTCTCGGGCCGGGTGTCTGTCAAAGCACTTTGTGACAACTGCTGTTGTAAAAACGGCTTTATAAATAAATTTGATTGATTGATTGTAATATTAGCATTTATTGAATATATTTTGATGATTTACCAATTGTCACGATTCATGTAGGTGTGTTGTAGAAAGAGAAGGAGGGAGACCAGCTGGCAGGTAGATGGTGTTGCTTATTTAATATGGTTACTCTGAAATATACAGACTTCGATACAGACTCATTTACAATGAATAAAGACTTTAGTGACTAGCACAACGTTAGAAGAATACTTATCTACAGTGCTCTTATCTGTGGCACCAAACACGTGTAATAGTCTCTCTCTGGTAATAGGTACACTAAACAAACGTCTCTCCTAATTACTTACATCGAATGTAGTCCATAAAGTGGAAGTCCGGAAGCCCAAATGATGGTGTTGAAGCCATTTCTATGGAAGTAGTTATATTTGTAGTTTATTTTGTAAGACCTGAGAACCTGTGTTGCAAATAGAACATAGATATTGGAATGTAAACAGTTGTAAACAGTTGACCAGCGATTTAGACTAATGTAATTTGATTGGCTGTTAGATTTAATATAAAAGAAATAGAACCCTGTGAAACAGTCAGAAGCCACTGGACTTTGGAGCAACACAGTCTTTTGACCTACACGAAATTGTACAGTTAATTTATAAATTAAGAAAAGTAATTTTCCTTAGTTTGTTATAATTTATGTTCTTAAAATTCATAAGTAAACAGATAAACGAAGAACTTTGGATTCAGAACTTTTATTTCCTGACGTTTTGTGTACAGCGACAGTAATCATCAAGGCCCCACAACTCTTCCCCGGCTTATACTGTGTTGCTTTACATAAATATACCTCCTGACTTGCGACAAGGACAGATATTGGAGATTGCAAAACAACTACAGAATACTATATACGATGCTCTTAAGCACAGCATAGAACGCGCAAGTAAATTGTCTGGCGTACGCCTTATCTCAACAATAGTTAGTTAGGCAGCACTTTTATACAGGAAGCTTAACTAACTAATATAACAGGCCCCGTATTCATAAAGAATCTTAATACAAAGAGTAGCTCCTAGTGAGAAAATTCTAAGAAAATTCTTAAGGATGTGGGCGTTTACTCTTAAAATCAAAAAGTAAAGAAAAAAGTAATTCAGAAAGCATCTTAACTCTTAAAAGAGGTCCTAAGGCCAAAATTGGTAGGAGTACAGACAAGGACTTTTAAGAGGCTTAAGAGTTCCTTCAGTAGAGGAGAAAACGGTGGAATTACGAAGAGGGAGAAGAAATGTGTTGCAGACAATGGATGACAGTGAGTCAATAAGACGCTATAGATTAGATCGTGCAGGGATCATGTTTGTGACCGATCTTATTAGAGACATGCTTTTATCTCCGATAAAAATAAGACAATTTGTACCTAAGTCCACCGTAAGCAATGCGCGTCCGTGAGATCAGAATATTACTAGCGATAGTTGCTAGACAGTGTTCTTTCCTTAATCCAAATAGACCAAATGGCTGAATAAAGTTTTAAACGTTCCAATGTTGCCCCCTGGCAAGCATTTTGTTCCATAAGCCATAAAGTGTAAAAGAAAAGAGAAGCTACCATTAAAAAACATGCATTTCATAGGCTTAAAAACATATTATTTTCACGTAATTATAAATTCCATCAATAATAAATGATCGCTAAATTCGATGTGCCTGCAAGAGAAACGTAAATAGTTACTAATTGTTCTGAGTTACAATGCCAAAGAATGCGTGTGTGTGTGTGCTGTGCACTATGGTATGAAAAATACATGGAATTTGCTGCTTTAAACAACTTTAGTTAGACAAAACAACTAGCATCGTCCTAACTTGAAAAAGATAACAGAAAATATATTCACAATTTACCATGAGGAATGGCAGTGAAGCGTCAGTCTTAACAAGAATGTTCAATAATGTAGTGATGGAAAACATAATGTTTACGTATTGCGATGGCTCGCACAACTGAAAGTGACTGGTCAAGATTTGTTTGTAACGTACAGTAACGTTAGTACCTTTGGCAATTTCCAGGCATTTGATTGATAATCCATGCAGTTTGCGGCTAACGTAAATAATGTGCCCTGTATCTTCGATTAAACAAAACTGTCTTTTTCCAAAGAAATTACAGCTAAATCCTTATGCAATCAGAGAGTCAGAAAAACAATACATTTGTATTGCGTCCTGGCTGTCCCTGCTAGCCACTATGCGTAGCTCATTGAGAGCTTACGCCCGGCTGGTGCAACAGGTATATATATCAAGTCCAACGTAAAGGGCATTTTAGGTCGGGGACGTACAGTTAGGACCAATACATATATAGCTGGTGCAACCGGCCCCTGAGCACTGCTGTTTACCCTCACCACGCCTCGCAGTTGCAAAATGCATGTTTAGAAGCGCCACATTGTTGCACAGCGTAGCGTTCCGGACGTTATTATTATATACTAATGGAGTATACCGTAAGAACGACACACAAGCAAGTGGTATGTCTGACCATTTACTCACGTAACTTCACAGAACAATGAACAGCCGTATCCCTGCACCTGTTAGTTCCTGGGAACTCATTACAAAGCATTATGGGAGATGTATTGTAATTAACCAAACAGCATTAACCAAATACACAACATTTCCTCCCCTCTTACTCTTTGAGAACTAACATCAAGCTTACAATGTATAGTTGATTATGCATGTATAAATGTCACTTTCTCTAATAACACAACTTTTTTATGCTATTTATTATAAACATTCAGTTCTGTGTATTTCCTTTGATACAGAAACAACCACTACTCTGGGAATGAGGGTAGACTACCTCAAAACCCTATTATTCTGCCCCGAGACATAAGGGTAAGCACCTACTCAGTATAATCCAAGAACCGCTGAGGTGGGCGCTGCTCCCTTTCTGGATATCGGCGGCCCATTTTGTTTTCTGTTGAAACAACAGGTGATGCTGGTTCCTCAGCAATTTGGCAATTTGAAGTTCAAAGGTTCAAAGTTCAAAGGTACTTTATTGTCACATACACATACCGAAATTCATTCTCTGCATTTAACCCATCCCTCAAGGGAGCAGTGGGCAGCCATTTACAGTGCCCGGGGACCAACTCCAGATCTAAGCCAGTGCCTTCGTCAGGGGCACTGACTGGAGAACCTAACCTGCATGTTTTCTGATGATGGTGGGGGAAACCGGAGCACCCGGAGGAAACCCACGCAGACACGGGGAGAACATGCAAACTCCACACAGAAAGGCCCAGGACGACCGGGGTTCGAACCCAGAACCTTCTTGCTGTGAGGCCACAGTGCTATCCACTAGGCCACCGTGCCTGCCCTCGACTGGATCAGCAGTGCTTGCCCGGAACTATGGTAATGGCCCGAAATGGGTTCCGGTCGGGATAGGCTCTGTGGTAGAGACTACTGAAGTTGGTGAACTGTCATCTATTGGATCAGTGACTTCAGGAAGACCTGTGCATGTGCTGACTCCACTAAGCAACTGATCAATGTGTCTCCTCCATGAAAGATTTCCAGCCGTCTTGACTTTATACGATACTGGACCCGTCTGGGCCTCCACAATAGCCATTTCGGGCCATTACCATAGTTCCGGGCAAGCACTGCTGATCCAGTCAATAAGGTTCTGCCCTTTGCTCGCAGGTTCCGTCGCAGGACCTGATTCTTTTGTTGCTGTAAGACAGTTTCTTTGAGTGTAGCTGGTTTAAGCAGTTCGAAACTTGTTCTGAGCTCTCTATGAAACAACAATACGCTGGTGACACATTGGTAGTCGTGTGTAGAGTACTGCGATAGGACAACAAAAAGCTATGAAGGCGTTGGTGAAATGTGCCCTGCCCGAGCGAAGCTTTCAAAACATGTTTCATGGTTTGTACAAACCTTTCTGCTAACCCATTTGTGGCAGGATGGTAGGGTGATGACGTGATATGTTGCACCCCATTTGCCAATAGAAATGTGGCCATCTCGTGAGATGTAAACTGGAGGCCATTGTCTGAAACCAACTGCACAGGAGCGCCAAATCTACAAAACATTTCTCCCAGTTTCTCAATGGTCTTTTCAGCTGAGGTAGATTTCATGATAGCCACCTCCGGCCACTTACTGTGTGCAACAACCAACAGCATTTTGTCCTCAACTGGGCCTGCAAAATCAACGTGAATACGATGCCATGGTTCCTCAGGATATTCCCATGGATGCAGCAGTGCCAGTTGTGGTACATTACGTATGCTCTGGCATGACGTACATGCCCTTGCCTTTTCCTCAATTTGCCCTTCAACTCCAGGCCACCAAAAGTAACTCCTGGCAATCTCTTTCATGCGGACTATTCCACAGTGTCCCACGTGTAGCTGCTTTAGTACTGGCTTGCGCAGAGCCGGGGGAATAATCACTCTCCTTCCCCACAGTAGACAACCTGACTGCACCGAAAGTTCATGACGTCGGGAGATGTATGGTTTTAGCTCCCAGTCATCGCTCTCTTTTTTGCCTGTCATGACCAAATCCATGACCTTGGACAGGACAGGGTCATTGCGTGTTCCCTTGCGTACCTGCACTGCCATTACTGGGGCCCTGTCCACTTGACTGAAGTAGAAAATATCCGCCACCCGTGCCTCTTTCACTCTGTCAGTGAGAGGCAATCTAGACAGGCCGTCCGCATTCCTGTGTAATTCCAACTTCCTGTACTTGATGTCGTAGGTGTGAGCAGATAACAACAAGGCCCACCTTTGCATTCTACTGGCGGCCAGAAAGGGAATGCCATGGTGTGGGCCAAAAATCGCAGTCAGTGGGCGGTGATCTGTCAGCAACGTGAACTTCCTTCCGAAAATGTACTGGTAAACTTACGCAACCCAAACACGATGCTCAACGCTTCTCGTTCAATCTGAGCATAGTTTGCCTCCGCTTTACTCAGACTCCTGGAAGCAAACGTGATCGGCCTCTCTTAACCATTTGGCATAATGTGGGACAAAACAGCTCACACACCATACGGGGAAGCGCCACCAGCCAGCTGAATAGGAAGAGCAGGGTCAAAATGAGTGAGGGCATTTGACCTTAAAAGTATCTCCTTTGTTCTCTCAAATGTCTCCTGGCATTCAGAGGTCCACCTCCACTTATTCTCATGACATAACAACTTATGCAGAGGTTTTAGCAGTGTTGCAATGTTTGGGATGAAACGGCCATAATAATTAAGCAAACCCAAGGAAAGACCGCAGCTGGCTGACATTTTCAGGCACTGGAGCATCCATAATGGCCTTAATCTTGGATGGGGATGTATGCAACCCGGACGCATCAATGACATGGCCCAAGTACTCAACTGAAAACTTGAAAAATTCACATTTATCCTTTCGCATTCTCAATCCATATTCCTTCAGTCTTCCTAAGGTAGCATCCAAGTGTTGTAAGTGTGACTCTTCATCAGCCCCAGTCACTAGAATGTAGTCTAAATAAAACACTACTCCAGGAAGCCCCACTAGAATCTGATCCATTGCTCGCTGAAAAATGGATGGAGCCGACGTAATACCAAATGGTAAGCGTTTAGGTGTAGGTGTATGTATGCTTGGTTTAGGTCAATTTTGCTGAATTTCTGTCCTCCTGTCAGCCCAGCAAAAAGATCATTAATGTGAGGTAAAGGGTATTGCTCTGCTGACAACACTGGATTTACCGTGACTTTAAAGTCCCCACAGATCCTTATGCCTCCGTCTTTCTTTAAAACGGGAACAATGGGTGTTGCCCACTTACTTACACTGACTGGTTCTAGCACACCATCCTTCACATGATCGGCTAAACTCAGCTCTACTTTGGGTTTTAGCGCATATGGCAGAGGACGGGACTTTAAGAATTTTGGCTGGCTTCCCGGCTCCACAGTCAATTTCACCTTGATGTCCTCCATGCTGCCTAACTCCTGTTTGAAGACTTCATTGTGTTTCTGGGGAATACCTTCAAGGTCCAGTGTTTTGGGTGTCATCATATGTATGCCCTGCCAGTCCACCTTAAGTTGCTCCAGCCAGGAACGTCCCATCAGCTAGGGGTAATTCCCTGAAACCACATACAATGGCAGTGTCTTTGTCTGTCTGTTTATTTCCACAGTTACCTGGGTGAGTCCCTTCATGGTCACTGATTCCCCAGTGTAAGTTTTAAGAATCACATCAGGTGCTTGGAGGGGCAGGTGGCTCAGTATTTCACTATATACCACATCCGACACCAGCGACACAGCTGCACCAGTGTCGATCTCCATTTTCACTGGCTGTCCTTCCAGCAGTGCAGTGACCTTATAAGTCTTGGTTCCACCTGCGACAGTGAGTACCTGCAAAGAAAATTCCTCATCAGATGTGTCAGTCGCCTCCATACTCTCCTGTCCAACAGCAAATATGCTTTTTTTTTGCTTCCTTTTGAATACTGATCTCTGCTGTGTATTTTTATTTTCTAATTCATTCCTACATGCACACTCGATGTGTCCTTTTCTTTTACAGCTGCAGCACTCCATATCCTTAAACCAGCACGAAACCGGTGAATGTCCAGTCTTACCACAACGGAAACATGGGCCTTTATTTTCAGTTTGTTTTTCAGTCTCCATCTTATACACTTTGCTAGTTGAGCTCAATTGCTGGGCTTCCTTAGCAGCCAATTCCATAGACACACTCAGCTCAATTGCTCTCTACAGTGTCAGGTTGCTCTCAGTTAACAGCCTTTTTTGTATGCCCTCGCAGCGGAGTCCGCATACTAATCTATCCCGAAGTGTGTCATTTAGCACATCACCAAATTCGCAGTGTTCAGCAAATTTTTTTAGCACTGCCACAAACATAGTTACGGTTTCCCCTTCTAGCTGATTTCGTCGGTGAAACCGAAATCGCTCTGCAATTACTAAGGGCTTTGGTGAAAAATGCCCTTTTAGGGTGGCCACTATTTGCTCATACGTTTTCTCTCCAGGTTTTTCTGGTTGCAGGAGGTTACGCAGTAGCGCATATGTCTTCGGGCCCATCACACTAAGAAAGGTAGGTATAACTCTCCCTTGCTCAATTGCATTTGCTGCTACAAAATATTCAAATCGTTCTGTATTAGAGCTTCACTGTTCACTGCTTTCACCAAAGGGACCTATGTTGCCAAAAACTGCTGCCATTTTGTGCCGTTCTCTGTCGTTTAACAATCAATTCAGCCACTTATCTGGATTGTTGTTCTCTCTCTCTCAGTTCAGCCTGTAGACGAACTAGCAGCTAGCTTGTACTATATTTAATTTCCAGCGATTTTGCCGCCAAGCCGCTTCACTTTGTGCTTACTGTACGCATAATACACGCGGATTAACAAATCCCATCCTCGTCGCCACTTTATTATATACTAATGGAGTATACCGTAAGAACGACACAAGCAAGTGGTATGTCTGACCGTTTACTCACATAACTTCACAGAACAATGAACAGCCGTATCCCTGCACCTGTTAGTTCCTGGGAACTCATTACAAAGCATTATGGGAGATGTATTGTAATTAACCAAACAGCATTAACCAAATACACAACAGTTATGTATTCGAATACACCGGTTTCGCGGTATATAAAAAATTCAAATCATAACAAAAATAAACACTGGTATTCGGTGTGAACCGGTATACCGCCCAGCACTACTAGAGACTTACATGATGGCGTACTTCCAAGATGGCGTAGGAGGTCAGACCTGTTTTGTATTGCGTCCGTGTACATAGTGTGTTTTTTTTGTCTACTGTCTTTGTCTTTTAACTTTTTAACTCCCACGCACTCTGGTTTATTTCTATTTTCCTACATTCGGATTCCCGACAGGCATCAGCACCCTCATCTGAAACGACCCATCAAACTGCCTCAATCCACCGGACTATTGTAGCTATCCAGCCAGCTACCTAGCTCAGTTAGCCTTATCTGGCTAGCTGGGGGCCTGTGCTACATAGCCATTCTAAATACATTTGCCGCTACCATCACCGCACACAACCAAATTGAGCAACACACTGGATTTCTGTACCCTTCTGCCTTCACTCATCGGACCTTTATAGACTATTACAGGCTATTTACAGCCAACCAACCAGCAAATTGGCCAGAACGCCGCATCCAAATCAGCATACAGTACGCTACTGTTGAGCTAGCATCCTGGGATAGCTTACCTCCCGGCAAGCGGAGGACTCTTGCTCCAACAAGAACATGAACCTTGGCTAGGCCGCTCATCCAACACCGATGTCCCAGAGCACTGCAAGACCCACAATAACAACCCAGTCGATGGGGATTCCTTCATCGCTGCCCCTCTGCCTGCCTTTTTCCACGTTGTGGCCGATGATATTCCAGCTAGCAGCCTTCTGCCCGGATTAGCGGGCCTGCTCTAAACATCTAGCGGGCCTGCTAGCAACATGTTGTTAGACGGACACCCTTTCAGATAAGCAAACTGTTCATCGGACCTACTCTTCACTATTATCTGGTCATATACATATTTGGACTCTATATAATCACTATACACATGTATATTATTAACCTTCTACAGGAGGCCCCATTCTCCAGACGGTAACCCTGTTCGATTAACCATTTGCACAGCTTGCACGCAGTTTTTTGCGGAGCACTTTTAGAAACTTAATTTCTGACCGGTTCTATTTATATCTGTTTTACTTTTAATCTCTCACTCATTCAATGTCTGTGCACTTTCTGTCAATATGCCTTGTTTATTGCTATTTGGTTTGGCCTTCATGGTTCTATTGTATTGTAGATCACCCAGTCACCCTCAGTTTCCCCCAAACACCTTTGTCCCTCTCCCCTCTTACTCAGAGACCCTTACTAATCTATCTGTTCTAACCAGCTCCTATAGAGATGCTGCCGCACTCTTTCTAACTAAACACCTTGGGCCACCCCCTATACACACTCACCTCACTATATCTTTATCTGCCCACCAGGCAATGAAACTATTTAACCCTGCCCAGAAATTCACTCCACTCATTCATTCCACTCAATGCTCTAAACACCCCATTCTCAAGGCATTCTGCTGAGCTCTCATACTACCTTTACTCTGTTCAGCTCGGGATGTTGAAAGAAACCCTGGTCCGCCAACCAATAATGCCATCCCCACCCC
The DNA here is from genome assembly GCA_016801145.1 of Umbra pygmaea. Classification (NCBI taxonomy): domain Eukaryota; kingdom Metazoa; phylum Chordata; class Actinopteri; order Esociformes; family Umbridae; genus Umbra; species Umbra pygmaea. Next base: position 3,551 of record JACXGM010027268.1, on the reverse strand, counting down.
CCAGGTGCTCTCTTACGTAGACTTCTGCAACAGTAAAAATCTTAGGTTCATGCATATTAATACCAGAAGCCTACTTCCCAAATTGGATTTATTCACTGCCCTTGCACACTCAGCTAACCCTGATATCCTAGCCGTGTCTGAATCTTGGCTTAGGAAACCCACCAAAAATTCAGAAGTATCAATCCCTAATTATAATATTTACCGTCAAGACAGGACCACTAAAGAAGGCGGAGTCATACTTTATTGTAGACAGGCACTACAGTGCTCTGTTATCTTATCTAGGTCCTTGCCGAAACAGTTTGAGCTCTTACTTTAGAAAATTCACTTTTCTAGAAGCAAGTCCCTCACAGTAGCCACCTGTTACAGACCCCCCTCTGCACCCAGTTGTGCCCTAGATATCCTCTGTGAATTGATTGCACCCCATTTATCTTCAGAGTTTTTACTGTTAGGTGACTTAAATTGGGATATGCTTAATGCTTCACACATTTTACTGTCCAAACTCGATGCCCTCAATCTCACGCAAATCATCACTGAACCCACCAGGTACAACCCAAAATCCACAAACAAGGGCACACTCATAGATATTGCCCCAACTAATATGCCCTCTAAATACACCTCCGGTGTCTTCAGCCAAGACATCAGCGATAACTGTCTCATTGCCTGCGTCCGTAATGGGTCTGCAGTTAAAAGGCCTCCCCAAATCACTGTCAAACGCTCCCTAAAACATTTCTGCGAACAGGCATTTCTATTTGACTTAGCCCAGGTTCCCTGGAAGGATATCGACCTAATCCCTTCAGTTGAGGATGCCTGGTCATTTTTTAAGAATGCCTTTCTTTTCGTTCTAAACAAACATGCCCCTTGTAAAAAGTTCAGATCTAAGAGTAGATACAGTTCGTGGTTCACTCCAGAACTCACCACCCTTAACCAGCATAAAAACATTCTGTGGCATACCGCTTTAGCGTTGAACAACCCCCACGACCGGCAACTATTCAAGGAAACCAGGAACCGGTACACACAGGCGATTTGGAATGCTAAGGCTAGCTTTTCTCAAACAGAAATTTTCTACCTGCAGCACTAATTCTAAAAAGTTCTAGAATAAGTCCTCCATAGTTGAGAACTTCAATAAGCATTTTGCCATGGCAGGTCGTGCTTTCCATCTGGCAAATCCCACCCTAACTAATAGCTCTCCACCCTCTGCAGCCTCCACCCAAAGACGCCCACGTTTCTCCTTTACCCATGTCTAGACAGCTGATGTTCTCAGGGAGCTGAAATCGGCTGGACTAGACAATCTGGACCCCTCCTTCCTAAAACTGTCTGTGGTAATTATTGCTACTCCAATCACTAGCCTTTTCAACCTCGTCTTTGATTTGTCAGAGATGCCTAAATACTGGAAAGCTGCTGCAGTAATCCCTCTATTCAAAGGGGGGGACAGTTTAGATCCAAATTGCTACAGACCGATCTCCATCCTGCCCTGCCTCTCTAAAATCTTTTAAACCCTTACTTATGAATAAATTATCCACCATTTCGAATCTCACCACAGCCTCACTGACATGCAATCTGGTTTCCGAGCCGGTCGTGGGTGCACCTCAGCCACACTCAAGGTCCTAAATGACATCATAACCGCTATTGACCATAGACACTACTGTGCAGCAGTCTTCATTGACCTGGCCAAGGCTTTTGATTCTGTCAATCACATCATCCTCATTGATAGATTAAAGAACCTGTTTTTTTCTACTGACTGCCTAGCCTGGTTCGCAAATTATTTCTCAGACAGATTTCAGTGTGTCAAGTCAGAGGGCCTACTCTCCATACCTCTGGCTGTCTCTATGGGGGTGCCTCAGGGTTCAATTCTCGGGCCGACTCTATTTTCTGTATACATCAATGATGTTGCTCTTGCTGCAGGTGACTCTATGATTCACCTGTATGCAGATGACACCATTCTTTATACATCTGGCCCGACGTTGGACTCTTCAAGTAAGCTTTAATAACATACAACATTCCTTCCGTTGTCTCCAACTACTTTTAAATCCTAGTAAAACGAAATGTATGCTCTTCAAACGATCACACATTGCACCTGCCTGCCCAACAACTATCACCACACTTGACGGGTCCGTGCTGGAATATGTAAACCACTACAAATACCTAGGTATCTGGTTAGACTCTTCACTCTCTTTCCAGACCCACATCAACATGCTCCAATCAAAAATTAAGTCCAGAATTGGCTTCCTGTTTCGTAATAAAGCCTCATTCACCTTTCCAGCCAAACTTGCCCTTCAAAGTCAAAGTCGTTTATTTATCATATGCATCGAATAACATCACATCATCCTATGCAGAGAAATTCTTTTGACATGGCTCGTCACATCTATGCAGTGGGCTTAAAAAGATTTACAACATTATAAAGAATTTCAAAACAATAATGACAATAGTAATAATAATAATAGGCTATGTACTGAGCAGTGATCTGGAAAATGTACAACAGTAGAAGTAATAAATATTATGAATGGCATGGAAAATTGCTTTACAAGGTCCATTTGAATTCCTCTACATCAGATATAGAGAGCGTAAAGTGACCAGAGAATGTTAGTGCTCAACAGATGATTTGTGATCAGTGTCAGTGTTCATGTTGAGCAGCCGAATGGCCTGGGGGAAGAAATTGTTTTTAAGTCTGGTAGTCCGTGCCTTGATGCTCCAGTAACGTCTACCAGACGGCAGCAGTGAGAAAAGTTCACAGCCTGGATGGCTGTGGTCTTTTAGAATGTTCTTAGTTTTCCTAATGTATCGCTTCTGGTAGATGCCTTGCATGGAGGGAGCAGCCTATGATGCGCTCCGCTGACTTCACCACCCTCTGAAGGGCCTTACGATCAGCAGCGGAGCAGCTGCCGTACCAGGCTGTAATGCAGCCTGAGAGGATGCTCTCAATGGTGCACCTGTAGAAGTTAGTTAGAATCCTGACAGACATGTCAAACTTCTTGAGTCTCCTCAGGAAGTAAAGGCGCTTTTGGGCAGTCTTTGTTGCCAAGATTGTCTGTCTGGACCACGTGAGGTTGTCATTGATGAACACCCCAAGGAACTTGAACTCTGAAACTCTCTCGACTTCAGCTCCATCGATGTGTATGGGGGCAGGACCCTCCCTCTGCTGCTTCCTAAAGTCCACTATCATCTCTTTTGTCTTGCTGACGTTGAGAGAGAGGTTGTTGCTCTGGCACCAGGTAGCCAAGGCTCTTACCTCCTCTCTGTAAGCTGTCTCATCGTTGTTGGAGATGAGACCTAGGATGGTTGTGTCATCAGCAAACTTTATGATGATGTTAGAACTGTGTGTGGCCACACAATCATAAGTGAACAGAGCGTACAGGAGGGGACTGAGTACGCAGCCCTGAGGGGCTCCGGTGCTCAGGGTCATTGTGGAGGAGGTGAGGTTGCCCATTCTCACCATCTGGGGTCTTCTCGTTAGGAAGTCCAGGATCCAGTTGCAAAGGGAGGAGTTAAAACCCAGGGTCCTGAGCTTGGGAATGAGCTTAGCAGGAACAATAGTGTTGAATGCTGAGCTGTAG
>JACXGM010027267.1:0-14551 GCA_016801145.1 Umbra pygmaea | reverse complement strand
CGCTGGGTTTGCGTTTTTACAGGTATGCCTGGCAATCCGTTCGTGCTGTCAAAATGGGCAGTTGATAACAACACACAGGCCAAAACATAAACATAAATTCCGTGTCGGAACGTACTTTTCCAAAAGAAAAAATACTGACATTAGCATTGTTTTCAGAAAATATAGTATTTCAGCTTAACATGTTTCCTTAATATCTGATAAGGCATTGGCGTCATTTTTGGATTTATTACAGTACATGTAATACATTATAGCACATTTAATAAATGGTGTTAAAATGTTGTTGTTTTTTTCAATTAATTATCACTAGCATTTTCAAATAAAATTATTTTCTGTTGCAATCCAGATTTTTTCCCCAAAAATCTTTTTTGTCCCCAAAAATAAATCTGGAAAATGGGGGGGTCGTCTTGTATTCAGGGTCGTCTTATATTCGGGTATATACGGTAAATTATTGGAGAGGCAAAGGCGATGGATGGTGAGAACGGTCAAAAACAGCCGACAGACCACCTCCAAAGACCTACAACATCATCTTCAGGGCTTGACATTAAGGCTTGTTTGGGACAAGTAAATAAAGTAGTTGGACAAGGAGCTCGTAGACTCACTTGTCCAAATCGACAAGTAAAATCAATTTAAATTTAACGAGTACATTGATTGGGTCTAACAAATTAACCGACTATTGGTGATTTGTCATTTTTTGACAAGAAGTCTGTGTGTGTGTGTGTTACGCATGCCCGCAATTTTATCTTATGTTCTCAAACACAGTTTTCTTAGATCAGACGGTGCACGGTGGTGGTCACATGATACACAGCGCTGTTTACACACTGCAAGTGCTCATTCGGTGTTAATACTTTATACAAAAAGAGTGTAAACTATGCACATGTACTGTACATAATATACCATAGTGATTTTCAAAGTGATTCTGACGTTTAATAGTTGGACAAAACAATTGTCTTTTAGTCAACTGAAAACGATTGCCGAAATGCGCATGTGTCAGAAAGAGAATTCAGAAGCATTGCGCGAGAGAATATTTTTATTTATGTGAGACTTTTAATACCATGGTCCTCAGTGTCTGACATTTTTTTATTTACATGCATGAATGTTTCGAGTCAGCTTTCACGTAGCACTGAGTTTGTTCGAAGACAAACACTTGCCACACACAGTAAAATGTGGTGGAGGTTCCATCATGCATCATCAATATCAGCAGATACTTGAGAATAATGTAGAGGTATCAGTCACAAGGTTGAATTTACACTGGTGCTGGATATTTCAACAAGGCAACAACCCAAAACACTGCTCAAAATCTACTCTGGCATTTATGCAGAGGAACACGTACAATGTTCTGGAATGGCCATCCCAGTCTCCAGACCTGAATATCATTGAAAATATGTGGGGTGATTTAAAGCGGGCTGTCCATGCTTGGCAACCATCAGACCTAACTAAACTGGAGATGTTTTGCAAGGAGAAATGGTCCAAAATACCTTCATCTAGAATCCAGAAACTCAATACAGGGTATAGGAAGTGTCTAGAGGCTGTTATTTCTGCTAAAGGAGGCTCAACTAAATATTGATATATTTCTGTTGGGGTGCCCAAATTTATGCACCTGTCTAATTTTGTTTTGATGCATATTGCACATTTTCTGTTCATCCAATAAAGTTTCACTACTGAAATATTACTGTGTCCTTCAGTTATTTGATGAATCAAAATAAAATGACTGATCCAAACACCCAATTATTTATAAATGAAAATCATGGAAATTGTCAGGGGTGCCTAAACTTTTGCATACGACTTAGCGCTTAGCCATGGTATATTGGCAATGCATAGAAAAGCTTTCAAAAAATTGCATTATACTGCTGTTTACATTATACTGTACATTACAATATATTATATACATTACATAGTTCAAATACTGTAGATATCCTGTTGACATTTTGCTCATATCCTGCACCTTAAATATTTTTAAACGTTTACTTTTTCCGTGATTATTGTACAAAAAAGACATGCACCAAGAAACCAGAAAAAGTTCCTTGTTTGTTAAAAATTACTTGCCAATAAATCTCTTTCTGAATCTGATATCACAGATGCCTTATTGCTGTTTGAAACCCTTTACCAACATAATTAGTCCTGTAAAAACAGATGTCATATCTGTAGTATAAGGTCTCAGCCAATCCGCATTAAGAATTTAAACCACCTGATTTTAAACATACAGTTTGACAAAAAATGTTGTAACACATTTATAATAGCGCTAAGGCAACCATATAGCACCCCCAAATCCCCAAATGCTCAAACATACCTGACTTCTTCTTTTATCCATTTAGGTCGGGAATACACTATCCCTTCTCCCCTTCACAGGTTCCTAGCCGAGACGGTGGACTTCTTTATTCTGTTTTGCGTCAAGGCCACCATCGTCCTCTGGGTCATGCATCTTAGCGGCATGAAGTGAGTGAGTCACTCAAGTTTTACATTAGTCACTTCAGATATGTTAAGGCATTGTAGTCTTATGGTCCTTAAACAATGAAATTGGCTTATTAAAGCAACATTTTAGCCCATGAAATACAACACAAGTACCCATATTAAACATACGCAAATTGTTAACCCAAATACGAGTGTACGTGTACATACTGTTTGTTACAGTTTAAGCTCTAATGATGTCATTGCTATGTACTTATAAGCTATTTTATTTATTTTAATGTTTTACTGTTGTTATTGAACAGACCAGTAAGCCTTCCTTTGAGTTCTCATACATATTCTGTTCCTAGTACACAGTAAACCTTTTTAGAGTGTGTGTGTGTGTGTGTTATGAATGAGGATTAATATACAGTATACTATAAGGTGCCTTGTGAAAGTATTCAGCCCCCTTGAACTTTTCGACCTTTTGCCACATTTCATGCTTCAAACATAAAGATTTGAAACTGTAATATTCTATGAAAAATCAAAAACAAGTGGGACACAATCATGAAGTGGAATGAAATTTATTGGATATTTCAAACTTTTTTAACAAATAAAAAACTGAAATAAAGTTAATACTTTGTAGCGCCACCTTTTGCTGCGATTACAGCTGCTTGGGGTATGTCTCTATCAGTTTTGCACATCGAGAGACAACTTTTGCCCATTCCTCCTTGCAAAACAGCTCAAGCTCAGTGAGGTTGGATGGAGAGCGTTTGTGAACAGCAGTTTTCAGTTCTTTCCACAGATTCTCAATTGGATTCAGGTCTGGACTTTGACTTGGCCATTCTAACACCTGGATATGTTTATTTGTGAGCCATTCCATTGTAGATTTTGCTTTATGTTTTGGATCATTGTCTTGTTGGAAGACAAATCTCCGTCCCAGTCTCAGGTCTTTTGCAGACTCCATCAGGTTCCAGAATGGTCCTGTATTTGGCTCCATCCATCTTCCCATCAATTTAAGCCATCTTCCCTGTCCCTGCTGAAAAGAAGCAGGCCCAAACCATGATGCTGCCACCACCATGTTTGACATTGGGGATGTGTGTTCATTGTGATGAGCTGTGTTGCTTTTACGCCAAAAATAACGTTTTGCGTTGTTGCCAAAATGTTTGATTTCGGTTTCATCTGACCAGAGCACCTTCTTCCACATGTTTGTTGTGTCTCCCAGGTGGCTTGTGGCAAACTTTAAATGACACTTTTTATGGATATCTTTCAGAAATGTCTTTCTTCTTGCCACTCTTCCATAAAGGCCAGACTCGCCCACCTCAGCTGTAGATCTCTGCAGTTCATCCAGAGTGATCATGGGCCTCTTGGCTGCATCTCTGATCAGTCTTCTTGTATGACCTGAAAGTTTAGAGGGATGGCCGGGTCTTGGTAGATTTGCAGTGGTCTGATACTCCTTCCATTTCAGTATTATCGCTTGCACAGTGCTCCTTGGGATGTTTACAGGTTGGGAAATCTTTTTGTATCCAAATCCGGCTTTAAACTTCTCCACAACAGTATCTCTGACCTGCCTGGTGTGTTCCTTGTTCATCATGATGCTCTCTGTGCTTTCAACGGACCTCTGAGACTATGACAGAGCAGGTGCATTGATACGGAGACTTGATTACACACAGGTGGATTCTATTTATTTATGTCATTTAGGTCAACATTGGATCATTCAGAGATCCTCATTGAACTTCTGGAGAGAGTTTGCTGCACTGAAAGTAAAGGGGCTGAATAATTTTGCTCGCCAAATTCGTCAGTTTTTTATTTGATAAAAAAGTTTGAAATATCCAATAAATTTCATTCCACTTCATGATTGTGTCCCACTTGTTGTTGCTTCTTCACAAAAAATTACAGTTTCATATTTTTATGTTTAAAGCCTGAAATCTGCAAAAGGTTGAATTGTTCAAGGGGGCCGAATACTTTCGCAAGGCAGTGTATGTGTCTTTTGGTATAACAGATTGTATTAAGACCAGAACTTAAGTATTCACAAGGATAGTAATACTTTTTTTTGGGGGGGGGGGAAATACTAATACTTGATATAATGGCCACTATTAGGACATTTTCCCGGGCCCTGTGAGGATAAATACATTTTCTGGCTGTGTGTGTGCGAGGGATTTTAAAATAATTTTCATGGGCTTGAATAAGTAAAGAAATTACTGGAGGCATCCATTAATATCCAGTATTCTAGAATTATTATTCTCTTGACTTTTATTATATGCTATTCCACTTTATTCTGCTTTCTCTCTCTCCCACAGGGATATCACAAAGTTTGTCACCCATTTCATAGTTGAGGAGATAGATGAGAACACATCCATGGAGGACCTGCAAAAGATGATGGCAGTAGCTCTTGTGTACCGGATGCTGGTCTGTTTTTACGAGGTAGGCACCATCTCAGTCTGAGGGAACAATATCCATCTCAGAGTAGCTTAACGATAAGTAAAGATGCACCGATAGAACGGCACAATATTGGAACCAGCTGATTTTCACCCCAAATAAGAGATCGGTGGTAGGCTGATTTTCACCCCAAATAAGAGATCGGTGGTAGGCTGATTTTCACCCCAAATAAGAGATCGATGGTAGGCTGATTTTCCTTTCTAATGGCTGCTACAACACATTTTTTTAGGGAATATACATGAGTCGTGTTGATTTTCGTGGTGGGTCAGCAGTAGCAGCTCTCAAAATGTAGGAGGGCTGGCAATTTTGCAAAGTGTTAAGGAGAGATTTAGCCAATTAAATTTTCAGTGCTTGTTGAACCAATGTCTCTCACGGTGGAAGCGAGCCAAAATAGTTTAATCATATTTAATAAGGTACTTGGAATCGCATCACCTTGAGGAGCATAAGCAGTATCAAATTTAAAAAGTGAAAAAGAATCTACCTTTCAGGCTGAAGAGTCCGCATAAGAGATGTAGCCACTCGTCTGATCCTAAATGTGTTTGGTTTTTCTCTGTGTCTAATTTATTTTCAAAAGTCAATTTATTTGTTTCATAGGAAGTTTAATAAGATGCCCCATTCATTTTGTTACCTTTTATTGCCTATTGGTCAGCCTTCAATTCATCTACTGCTTGCATTGGTTCTTGGCATCATTGCAGTATTGTAAATCTTCAGATTTGGGAAATAGGCCATACACAGGTGAATGTTGCACTGACAGATATGTTGAATAACCTATTGCCTTCTTTTTGTTCCTAAAATAATACATTTGTTTTTGTCAGGCTTTTGCCTGCATAACAGCATTTTGTTGTTAATTAAATAGTTTTTAAGTCAATGTTCATTTAGGATTTTTATTTATTTCATGTGCTTGCCTAGATCCAAAATGGAGCTTAAATTAATGAATAATCAATCATTATTAAAAACATAATAAAATAGGTGCAAACCGATATTGTTGACTAAATACGGGCAATCTATATCGGCTTAAACAAAACTGCATAATTAATGAAAAGATTAAGGCTTCTATTTGAACATTCAATTGCATAAAAAAGCATAGTATCAGTAAGTTATGTTATGCATAATGTTACAAAGCATTGACAGTGAGTAACAGCCAAAACTTGTGTATTTACTCCAGCACAATCACAAGTCCTTTCCATTCTACCACAGATATTGGCCCATGATAATTGGGTTTTAAATCGGCATCAATCCTTCTGAACAAACATAGTTACAAGGATGATTTCCAGTGTTCCACGTGTCTAACTTTTTTCACTACCACGTGCCCTACTATTTCCTCTGACTTCCACGTGCCCAACTCCTCCCTCTCAGATCGTCTGTATCTGGGGACCTGGTGGTGCAACGCCTGGAAAGTTCCTCATGGGTCTTCGGGTTGTAACATGTGACAGTTCAGTCCTAGTCCGACCCAACCGTGTCCTGGTGGTACCGGCATCTAATGTAACTCTGTCAGCGTAAGTCTTAAAAGATTTAATAGATTTAGATCCATATGAAAGTATGACTGGTTTAGTTACTTGTCTTAATTGGCTAGAAACATCTACGGCCACTGTTACTACAACCGCAGAGAACTTCTGAAATAACTGTTACTACAACCACAGAGTACTTCTGAAATAACTGACAGTTTAAAGCATAGGTGTAGTCGATATATTTCAACATGCAAACTTCTCAGGGTCAAATGCATGTTCAAAACCGAACTACGGGTTTCAATGAGGTTTTGATATTTACTGCAAGTCTTGTTTTGGTAGCAATTTACTAAGAAATGTTTCCACTGAAGTCAACCTGGTATTACATGTGGTCTGTTGCTATGTAAATGCATTCATAACCAGTTTTTCTCTCCCCGACCAGATCGACTGTGCGGGCGTTGAATAAAAACTTTTCCATAGCCTTCCTGTTCCCCGTCTTCATCACCCTCCTCTTCTTCCAACACAACCGGACTGTCTACGACATCGTAGCTGGAACCATAGTGGTGCAGCGTAGAGGTGCCAGATAGCAGATATTCTATACTTCAGGGACAACCTGAGAAGAGCTCACCGTACACTCCGCAACAAAAAAGCTAAAAACAATGTTGTCATCTTCTGGTTTGAAGACTTTTCTCTATTTTGAACAGAACCCAGACCTTGGGCTTCTAGAGGTGAACAGAAAAATTAAACTAGGTCCACAGACCTTAGAGTTCTGCCAGTAAGAACATCCGTATCGTACGGAAACCCGTTCAGGACAGAACTAGCCTGATACCCGGTGCTGCAGAAGCCTCATGTAGAGGCCTACTTCCTGCTTAAATATTTATGCAGAATTAATCTGACGTTAGGGAAATGTTATTTTTTCATTTGCGTTCATATGTAGTTGTATGGATAGTAGTGTTTTACAGGTCAGGATGAAAGGTGAAACGTGGTGAGGTTGTTTGCCAATGGGTCATTCTTCATACTGAATTCAACTGTAAAATGTTACTTTCTTTCAATGTTTGTCTTCTGAAATCTTCAAGGCTCGTTGTCTAGCCAAATACATCGGCAGGTCTTTCTGTTCCGTTTTCAGCGGGAGGTTTGCGTAAAACCCTCTAGTCTTTAGTTAATCAGACCCAGAGAGTTTTCATAATGACAACACAGTTCAGAATATTTTTTTTGACAATGTCTACCCTCTCCTTGTCACCATGAGTAGGACTGGTTGGTTTCGAATAGAAGTGGGCACATGTTTTTGTGCAGAACGATGTGACTCCCACAACATGACTCAGGGTTTTCTATAATGATGTATTATTCCTGAAAGAGGCTTTGTTGGTCAAGACTGACCTTGAAACCTTCAGTGAACCAGAACAGTCTCTGAGTGTAAACCAGTGGTCCTCAAACCCTTCCATGGAGGGCCTAGTGCACAGGTGTCAAACCGGTTCCACAGAGGGCCTAGTGTATGCTGGTTTTTGGTCTTTCCTTTCAATTAGAGCCCAATTAAGACGTAGACTGCCAGGTGAGGCGAGATCCTAACCAATTATTGACATTCAATCATTCAGGTACAAGGTAAAAGCGAAAATCTGCAGACACTAGGCCCTTTGTGGATCTGGTTTGACACCCCTGGCCTAGTGTATGCAGGTTTTTGCTTTTACCTTGTACAAGCCTGATGGAGTAGCTCACTAATTGGTCAGGATCTCCCCTCACCTGGCAGTCTAGGTCCTAATTACGCTCTAATTGAAGGGAAAGACCAAAAACCAGCATACACTAGGCCCTCCGTGGAAGGGTTTGAGGACCACTGGTGTAAACAGAAAGGAGTTTGTCTTTTTTCACACCACTACCCCATACCATGTACAGATATTTGCCTGGCTTAGTTAGAATAACAGGCTTCTGTTCAAATAGTCCTTTAATATTTTAGCTCTACAGTATTTAAAATGTTTTAGTACATTTCTATACAATGTTTTTTTTTTACTTCAACTGCTCTTTGCATTAATGTAAGTAAGTAAATATACAAATTTGAGAACTGTTCTAACTAGTGCGGTTATGTTGTTTTATTGTTTGAAACATTAACTCTTTTAATCTACAATATCCACAGGGAAATATATAATGTTGTTTTTCATCACCTGTCTCCTTGCCAGACTGCATGCTCAAACAGTACACCTTGTAATTCAGCATATGAGTCGGACATCTGTTGTGATTTAGTAAATTTATCACGCTCTCTAAGGTAGCTGAATCATTTCTCTGTTCATTTAATGTTTTACAACAACCACCACCAACACTGTAGTGAATGATTCCTCAGTAGAAACCCTTTCAGTGTTCATGAACCAGTTACCCTAGTTATCCATTGGGGACATTTTTACCGTTGTTATTGATCTGAGATGGTCACCATAGTTAACCATTAGGGGGAGATGGTAAGCATATCCATTGGAGGGAGGTGGTTACCATAGCTATCCATCAGGGGGAGATGTTACCAAAGTTATACACATGAAAGGAGAAGTTTCTGTGTAGTCATGGTCCAATGTTTTGAGAAAGACAAATACAAATTTTCACAAAGTTTTGATGATGGCAATTTGCATATTCTCCAGAATGTTATGAAGAGTGATCAGATGAAATGCAAAGTCCCTCTTTGCCATGAAAATGACCTTAATCCCAAAAAAGATTTCCACTGCATTGCAGCCCTGCCACAAAAGGACCAGCTGACATCATGTCAGTGATTGTCTTGTTAACACAGGTGAGTGTTGACGAGGACAAGGCTGGAGATCATGTCATGCTGATTGAGTTAGAATAACAGACTGGAAGCTTTAAAAGGAGGGTGGTGCTTGAAATTATTGTTCTTCACAGGCAAGGATATTTCTGCTAGTAAGATTGCACCTAAATCAACCATTTATCGCACAGGTGTCAAACCGGTTCCACGGAGGGCCTAGTGTATGCTGGTTTTTGGTCTTTCCTTTCAATCAGAGCCCAATTAAGATCTAGACTGCCAGGTGAGGGGAGATCCTAACCAATTAGTGACCTAATCAATCAGTCAGGTACAAGGTAAAAGCAAAAACCTGCATACACAAGGCCCTATGTGGAACCGGTTTGACACCCCTGATTTATCTGATCAACAAGAACTTCAAGGAGAGAGGTTTATTTGTTGTGAAGAAGGCGTCAGTGTGCCCAAGAAAGTCCAGCAGCAGCCAGAATTGTCTCCTACAGTTGATTCAACTGCGGGGTGCCACTAGTGCAGAGCTTGCAGCAGGCAGGTGTGAGTGCATCTGCATGCATAGTGAGGCGAAGACTTGGACGAAGGCCTGAGGTAAAGAAGGGCAGCAAAGAAGCCACTTCTTTCCAGGAAAAACATCAGGGACAGACTGATATTCTGCAAAAGATACAGGGATTGGACTGCTGAGGACTGGGGTAAAGTCATTTTCTCTGATGAATCCCCTTTCAGATTGTTTGGGCCATCTGGAAAACACTTTGTCCGGAGGATCACTCACAATTTTACCTAATAACACAGCCATGAATTAAGAACGGTACCAACATCCTCTAAGAGCAACCTCTCCCAACCATCCAAGAACAGTTTGGTGACAACCAATGCCTTTTCCAGCATGATGGAGCTCCTTGCCATAAGGCAGTAGTGAGAACTATGTGGCTCGGGGAACAAAACATAGACATTTTGGTTCCATGGGCAGGAAACTCCCCACACCTTAATGTTATTGAGAACTTGTCGTCGATCTTTGAGGCGGGTAAGCAAACAAAAACCCACTAATTCTGACAGACTCCAACCATTGATCATGCAAGAATGGGCTGCCATCAGTAAGGATGTGGCCCAGAAGTTAATTGACCGCATGCCAGGACGGATTGCAGAGGTCTTGAAAAAGAAGGGTAAACACTGCAAATATTGACTCTGCATAAACTTAATGTAATTGTCAATAAAAGCATTTGACACTCATGGAATACTTGTAATTATACTTCAGTATACCATATTAACAACTGACAGAAAGATTTTATAACACCGAAGCAGCAAACTTTGTGGTGACTAATACTTGAGGCATTCTCAGAACGTTTGAACATGATTGTACATAGGAGGGAATTCATGTTAATTTACTGCCTCCCGAGAAACTCCGCCCTGTTCTCCCCTCCTGTTACAGTAGCCTCTGGAGGGCAGTCAGGTAAAATGTGTGTGCATCAAACCCATTTGGATGGAATGATTGGGTGGCGCTGGAGCCCCAGGGTTGACCCAGAACCTACGGCTTAGCCAACAGATATAGGCAGTTATTTTCCATGGGCTGCTTGACCGTTTGAACTCGGTGACACTGACTCACACACGCTCAGTCATCACATTCCTCAACTCTCCTGACTTGTCTAACTTCTCTGAGTAAAAAGAAAATGACTGTTTATTCCCCTGACATGACCCCTTTCACAAACTCCTCACTGCCCAACCCTTTATCCACGTCTGAGGTTTGACTTGATGTGAATGTGGTTCTGCTACACAGGTTGGCTTGTGCTGGCATCTTTCCGCATCCACTCCCTGTGGTTCTATTTCCTGGATGCAATGTGGGTTAGGCTGTGTTGTTTAGGACTGATGACAACGCAGACTAACGTTGATGAGGGTTGGCATTGTATGGTTGACTCTACAATGTCGGTAAGCAGCTTGCGTCCTGAATCAATTAAATTTGAAAATAGTTAATCTAAGGATTAAGATTTTTATTGTTAAAATGTGATTAATTTACCAGGTGTGTTCACTATGAACATGAATCAGTTACAAATACAATTACTGCAGCAAAAGGGGATATTCTAGCTGTAGAATCTTTAAAGAACTAGGTGTGTTTTACAACAATAAACCATGGCTAAGAGCTGTTTATAGGCATGATGCATTGTAGAGTGCCTCGACCCAGCGCTGAGCCGTGATATATTAGCAATATCACAAACCCCATTTATTGGTCTTCTAAACCATTTAGAAATGCCAATATACCATGACTAATGGTGGTGTGCGGTTACTCTGCGATCTGGCGTGATTACGAACAGCTCTCAGCTATTATTGCTTCAATACAATACAACACGGCTTAAATCGGTGAACGTTCAGGGCTGTAGCCACTGTGGCTAACTCTCACACTGACCTGGCAGGCATATGCCAATTGTCTTGAGTGTGTCAGTCCCTCATCAAACCTGTCTCTCTGTGTCTAACCCTTTCACATTTCATTCTCTTTCCCTTCCTTCAACCAGTTTCACACTCCAACTGAAATAGCCTCTACTCTGCAGTAGAAACCAGTGTATGAAATACCCTCTGTCCCACAGTATGTACCAGCTGTTTGAAAACTTGCCTTGCAGACATTCCTTATCCTCTCAGGGTTATTTGTTCTCCTCTGCTCAGTCTATCCAGATGACATTCTTAGACAGTCTTGCACTTGGTAGGAAATGGTTATTTAGGGTTATATCAACACATGGGACTATTGAGGTAAAGCCCATGCAGTACTTGCTCTATTATCTCAAATCAGGCTATAGGGAAAGCAGACCCTTTTATGATGAATAATGAATGTGCACATTTTTCATTATTATTTTACTCATTTTGGTATTTCTCCTGTTATGCTGAGTTAATTGAAATGTGTAGCTCTACGTCTGAAGTGGATAATGTTTGGCGCTATAGCCAATTAGGGGATTTCACAGGCTATGGTGTTGAGGAAGTCTTAGAAAATAACAAGTCTAATAATGTGAAAATAAAAATAGTGTGAGGCAGGAAGGAAATAACTCTTGTTAAACAGCTATAGTTATTAGTTTCCATGGGCAGAATATATTCTTGGGTTAGGGCTGGAGTGGGTAAACCAAAGGTTACTGGTTTAACAACAGCTTGAGAAGATTTTTGAGCACATGAGCCAGGTATCAAACCCTAATTGCTTTAGTTAGTCTGTCAGTTGAAGAGTGTTCACTAAAGGACATCTACCACTCTTTTACTTTTGTTCATTTTGGTTTTGCTCTATTTTATTACATTTAGTGTTAGCCTATCCTTAAAACTATAGTTTGCCCAATTCACAGAGGTTAAAATGGCAATTAGTGTCTGTGTATAAATAGTTAATGAATTTGTTAGCTCTAATGTGGATGCGCTGAGCAGGCTAGATACTGAGCCATGGGGAGCAGAAGATAACTATCCAAAGACATGCGTAATAAGGAACTGCATAAAGTTGGAAATGAAAAAAGCCAGTCAGTACTGTTCAATCACTTATTAAGAAGTGAAAGATTCAGGGATCTCTTGATACCAAGCCAAGGTCAGGTAGACCAAGAAAGATGTTAACCAAAACTGCCAGAAGAATTGTTCAGAATACAAAGAAAAACACAGGTAACCTCGGGAGACATACAGGCTGCTCTGGAAAAAACAGTGTGGTTGTTTCAAGGAGAACAATACGACGATACCACAAGGCCTATAGTGAAAAGAGTACCATTCTCACTGTGAAGTATGTTGGTGCCTCACTGATGTTTTGGGGGTGTGGGAGCTCTAAAGGCACGGGGAACCTTGTGAAAACCCATAGCAAGATGAATGCAGCTTGTTATCGGACAACACTGTCAGACAATTTGCATTCTCCTGCACGAAAGCTGCACATGGGACACTCTTGGACATTCCAGCACAACAATGACCCTAAGTACAATGCCAAGTTGACCCTCCAGGGGTTACAGCAGAAAAAAGTGAAGGTTCTGGAGTGGCCATACCTTAATATCATCGAGCCACTCCGGGGAAATCTCAAACTCGCAGTTCTTGCAAGACAACCAAAGACTTTGCATCACCGGGAGGCATTTTGCCAAGACTAGTAATGGGCAGCTATTCAACTTGCAAGAATTCAGTACCTCATAGACAACTATCACAAACGACTGCACGCTGTCATTGATGTTAAAGGGGGCAATACACTGTATTGAGAACTGAGGGTATGCAAACTTTTGAACAGGGGTCATTTAATTATTTTCTTTGTTGCCATGTTTTGTTTTATGATTGTGCCATGTCCTACAGTTGAATATGAATACCATGAAAAATAAATAATAAATTGTTTTTCCTGCTCACACGTTTTCTTTAAAAATGGTAGGCCCTACATATATATCTAATTCTTTAGGGATATGCAAACTTTTGAGCAAATGTTTTTCAACTTATTCTAATAAAATTGCATGTTGTTATGTAATTAGTATTTTGGGTGAAGTAGCAAAACAGACAAATATAACATAAGTTCACAAAAATCTTTAGACATTTTTCCTCTTTCTCTTTATGGTTCTGTATAGTTCTATTGGGTTTCTCTTTATGGTTCTGTATAGTTCTATTGGGTTTCTCTTTATGGTTCTGTATAGTTCTATTGGGTTTCTCTTTATGGTTCTGTATAGTTCTATTGGGACCCTAAATAGCAGCTCTATTCATCCCATTAATGATCGCTGGTCACCAGTTATCATTTTCTACATTCTCCAAAAGATGTCAAAACTACAAATCATCCCTGCTTGCTTTTGCAAATTATCCATGATTTCTTATCCTATTCAAGGACTCTGCCTGCCTGCATGCCTGACAATGGCATTTTGATCCAGAGACTGGTTTTAACAGCTGTCTTAAGATAATGACATGCTTTATGACAATGAGGCAACACAAGAACAAGGAAAGTATCAGATGACTCAGTCTTTATTTTTTCTGTGGGTGTGGTTGTGTTTGGGTGTGTGTGGGGTTTATAGGGTATAATAACGCTTGTGTTTAGCATTCCCATTAATATGAAGGCATAGTTTCAAAAGCTCTATTCCAGAGACGTTAAGAAAATGTCTCAAAAAATCTCCATCCTTCAGGCAATTACACTGTAAAAAAAAATCCTGTTGTTTTTACGGAAAAAAACTGGCAGCTGTGGTTACCAGAAAAATACTGTAAAAAACACATCAAACCGTAAACATACTTACAGAATTACATGTAAATTTAACATTTAAAACATGTATATTTAACATTGGATTTCAGTAATATTAACATCATTGTTTCACTGAAGTGAACAAGTTTGTTGAGTAAATTTAACAGTTTAAACATGTCATTCAACAGTCTGTAAAATAAAATAGAATTTAATGTGACAATCCAATTTAAAGAATAATGATCCACATATATTTAGTACTAATCAGAATCTGTATATCCAAAAGTTGTAATATTTTATCACCCACAACCTGCATTCATAAGAACTGCAATAGTGAATCAACCACTACTGAACTATGACTAGCTAAACTACATTGATGGGAATACACTTCTCAGTAATGGTTGGAATAAAGATAATGAC
>JACXGM010027266.1:0-14551 GCA_016801145.1 Umbra pygmaea | reverse complement strand
ACGTGCTAATTTGGGCATATGTCAACTTTTGACTGAGAAATTCTAAGGTGTAGGCTCCTTCGCCAACCTTAAGAGAAGCATGTCAATGATTGGCGTTGCATAGACCACTTATGGAATGGACACAATGGCATGATAGAGTAAAGGTTTAAAGGATTAGAATCACACACAGAACATTTAATGGATGCAAGGTTTGAAAATAAAAAAAAATCTTCAAAAAAATAAACATTCCATCATAATACGAATCAAAAGAAAAGTCCATTCAATCATGGATGATGGCTAATGATAGCTCAGCAAGTTATTCCAAAAAGAAAATACAAATCAATCAAAAACATTTGCAATCAAAAGCTGCCTTGACTCAACCCCTGCAGCGTGCAGGGCAGCCCTCTGTGGAGGATGGAGGACCTCAACTTCTCCCTCACCATCTTCCTCCTCATCCTCATCCACTTCCACCTCCTCCCCCTCCGGAATAGTTGCGCCTCCTCGCACAGCCATGTTATGCAGTATGGCCGTTGCCACCGTAACTGCGCTAGAGTTGAGAGGCTTCATGCGCAGTCCTCCTGCCGACTTGTGCAGGCACCGAAAGCGCAGCTTCCAGATTCCAAGTGCACACTCGACAACGTTGCATGTGCGAACGTGTGCCACATTGTAGGCCCTTTCTCCCACGACCTCGATGAAGCTCGAGCAAAAATCCATAGCGCTGCAAGCAGCTGGACTTCAGGGCTTAAAGCAAAATTCCGCCGCGTTAGCCTGGCAAGCGCAGGTCTGAGAAGGTCCAGCAGCTTCATAATAGCTTGTCTTGGGAGGCGACATTTTTTTTATATAGCCACGTCAGGCAAAATGTCTGTTTTGCAGAATAAAACAATTGACATGGCCGCGGACTCGGAGTCGTCTTTGATTCAATACAAGGACACGTTAGATCACTGCCATAGTTGGTCGCTTACTGGACACCACCATGCTTACCAATTTCTAGATCTTAGCCATTTAGAGCCAACTTTTTTGCCAGACTTTAATTATCAAAAGTGATTGACAATTTAAACGCTTTAATTACATTACGAAATAGCCTAGGCCAATTTTCCACATATTAGTTCTGATACCAAATAAAGTCAATTTCCTAAATAGGCCTGTATCCATTGCGAACATATTTTATTATACTTATAAAATGTCCATAAAATCATTGTTGTAGTGGCGGCGACTAGCGGCTTGAGCTCAAACAACGCTAAGAGAGAGCTTACGAATGGTCCAGACCAACCTTACGAAAGTGTGACTTACAGAAGATATAATTAGCGTACAAACGTTTCGGGAACCGTGCCATGAGGTTAAGAGAGAGGTTAAGGAATAGGTTAAGAACAACTTAGCGATAAGAATGTTTTGGGGAACCGGGCCCAGGTTGGTTCTCGAGCTGAGGGAGTCCACAGACGAGTCAGTAAGGAACGCAAATGCCAAGGTTCCTACTGGCCGCAAGTGGAATGCCCAAACCGAGGTCGATCAAGCTGTCGGTCGGCTACAACACCGGGAGATCATGGGCAGAGTTCAGGTAGGAAGAGCAGGTTCAGGATGGGGAGAGACGCCATGCTTTTGGTCCAAGGCCAATCGCAAGCAAAGGAAGGAGATGGTGGTAGCAGAGGTGACGAGGATGGAGGAAGATCGCTACAAAATCAAGGCCGTGTCGCAGGGTCGACAAGGAAGCTGGACAACCTGGGAGGGAATCATGAACCGGAACATCAGTTGGTCAGACGTGTGGAAGATCCCACAGGCAAGACTTAGTTTCCTTATTCATTCAACCTATGACACGCTTCCCTGCCCCTGGAACCTCCACCAGTGGTTTGGGAATGAAGAATCCTGCCTACTCTGCAATGCTCCCAACGCAAGTCTCCAGCACATCTTAGCAGGCTGTAAGGTCGCTCTCTCGCAGGGACGCTATAGATGGCGCCACGATCAGGTCCTGAGAAAGCTAGCCGAAGTACTGGAGGAATGTCGACAGGGTAGTGGACAACCACCATCAGCAGAGGACCCCACCATCTTTGTATCGGTAGGAGGGGTAAGGAGAAGCACCAGATCAAGAGAAACAGCAAGGCCCTTCTCCCCCAACCAGGAGTGGGACATGAGGGTTGACCTGGATAGGCAGCTCCGGTTCCCCACGGAGATAACCACCACATCTCTCCGGCCAGACAAAGTGGTCTGGTCAACCAAGGCGAGATCGACGCACCTCATTAAGCTCACTGTACCACTAGAGGAGGGGATCGAGGCCGCCTTCGAACGGAAGAAGGCTAAGTACTCAGAGCTCGCTGCCAAGTGCCGGGAGGCTGGCTGGAAGACGACCATCCACCCAGTGGAGGTTGGATGCCGAGGTTTCCTTGGGTTGTCAACCATACCCCTCTTGAGGGAAGCAGGAGTGACCGAAGGGAGGCTAAGGAGGGCAACAAAGGATCTGGCAGAGAAAGGTAGCTTTTAGCTCTGGCTGAGGAGGAAAGATAAGTGTTGGGGAAGAACATCTAACCCCAGATAACAGCAGCCCGGAGAACAGCTATCAGCTGCAGGGGATGACAGGGAGACGTCCCTGTCACTGCTCCACCACCAGGAAACGTTCCAGAATTAAAGGAGCGAAACGTTGGTGAACTGTGTTTTCTGAACGGTGTTTTCTGGCTGATGACCCTGCAGCTGACCCATGGGCACTGGAGGAGGTACGACAGGCAGCAATACCCAGCAGGTGGTAACATCTTCCTGTGCAATTACTGACTTGACTTGACAACAAAACATTTTAGCTAGGAAAGAAAACAACACTGATTGCTAAATTATTGTCAAGACTAAGGGTGGGACAATATAAGAAATTAATTCCATGATTACCCTGGCCAAAGTGATCAAATAATCTTTAATATCTTAAGTAACACTAACATATACTGGAATCTTATTGACAAAAAGTGTAAACAGTACTTTTTGGCACATTTAGTGAAAAACAAGCAGAAAAGCCTGTAGAAAGAACTACCAATTTTCGTGCAAGTGTAACTGGTCTTGTGTTTTCCTAAAACAAGGCAAACATTGGTCTTTCAATGTAGATTGAAATTGACCCATAAACAAACTTGGACTGTGCCATTTTATATAAACATTAGGCATTCTGGCCTTGTAGCCTACTATACCAGGGTTTTACAAACATTAGGCATTCTGGCCTTGTAGCAGGGGCGTCGCACCCGTGGGGGATGTGGGTGTTTTAACACCCACACTTTTCCCGGTGAGAGGGTTCAACACCCACACTTTTTCAGCAGTTTTTTCCGCAGCTTGGCACAAACGCCTTACTACAGTCGCTCCTCTGTTTTTCTGCCCGTTCTGTGTCTGCGCCGTCTGCGCTCGCTGCCTCCTTCACCTCCCTCTCAAAAAATACACCGGCTTTGAGTGTGACCAGCTGATGATTGGCTGTTCTGCCTTAAGTCCCTCCTCTCTTCGTGTGTTAGATTTATCGGTCAGCTCATGCTGAGAAGGCAGTAACTTATGTTTGTGGTGAATTACATCTCCCTTTTGATATGTGTTTGGGAAGATGTTCTGTATGGCATCAGATTTATGTCAAAACTCACGAGCGTGAAAAACATACCTCCACGAGCAAATTATATAATTTCACTGGCGCAGAAATTACTCTTCGCGCACCAATTCAACATTCGAGTGTAAACAGGCAGGTGCAAGTGTGAAACAAAACATAGGGAGAGGGAAAGAATGGCACATGCGCGCGTATAAAATTAAGCAGCACGCACACAGAGCATATAAGTCTTTCTGGCTAAGACTGTCTGCTAAATGACTAAACTGTAAATGTAAATAATTTAACCAATGCTTGGATTATTTTATTACTTATCCTAGATGTTTTCCAAACAGATTATTAGAAAATGAATTTACAAATATCTAAATATTGTGGCGTATGTCAGGTGTTACAACAGCAACGTTTTACACCTTTTTAAAGTTGAAACTGCCTACTGTTGAATGAGTGATCTAAAAGTAGCTGACTAAAAGTAGTAGGACATACAATTAGCAAACATAAGAGCACAATTTGTCAATCATCTGAAAATTATTTATCTTAGACTTATCTTCACTAAATGTCCCTTTAGTTTATTTCCTATATTAATAACATATAACATATATAAATAACAAATGTATTTATAGTGAATTTAATGTATTGAAGCAATATAGAATATGCTAGTGAATTTTCTTTTATGTATTTCAATTTGGGAAAAAATGGCTGGTAAAATTTTGGCATTTACCAGCCGCAGTGGCTGTTGGGCAAAAAAGTTAATTTCCCACCCTGACATCCAGGGCACGAAGCTCCCGTTCTACCACATCCCAAAGATGCTCTATTGGGTTGAGATCTGGTGACTGTGGGGGCCATTTTAGTACAGGGAACTCATTGTCATGTTCAAGAAACCAATTTGAAATGATTCAAGCATTGTGACATGGTGCATTATCCTGCTGGAAGTAGCCGTCAGAGGATGGGTACATGGTGGCCATAAAGGGATGGACATGGTCAGAAACAATGCTCAGGTAGGCAGTGGCATTTAAATTATGCCCAATTGGCACTAAGGGGCCTATAGTGTGCCAAGAAAACATACCCCAAACCATTACACCACCACCACCAGCTTGCACAGTGGTAACAAGGCATGATGGATCCATGTTCTCATTCTGTTTACGCCAAATTCTGACTCTACCATCTGAATGTCTCAACAGAAATCTAGACTCATCAGACCAGGCAACATTTTTTCCAGTCTTCAACTGTCCAATATTGGTGAGCTTTTGCAAATTGTAGCCTCTTTTTCCTATTTGTAGTGGAGATGAGTGGTACCCGGTGCGGTCTTCTGCTGTTGTAGCCCATCCGCCTCAAGGTTGTGCGTGTTGTGGCTTCACAAATGCTTTGCTGCATACCACGGTTGTATGAGTGGTTATTTCAGTCAAAGTTGCTCTTCTATCAGCATGAAGCAGTCGGCCCATTCTCCTTTGACCTCTAGCATCAACAAGGCATTTTCGCCCACAGGACTACCGCATACTGGATGTTTTTCCCTTTTCACACCACTCTTTGTAAACCCTAGAAATGCTTGTGCGTGAAAATCTCAGTAACTGAGCAGATTGTAAAATACTCAGACCGGCCCGTCTGGCACCAACAACCATGTCATGCTCAAAATTGCTTAATTCACCTTTCTTTCCCATTCTGACATTCAGTTTGGAGTTCAGGAGATTGTCTTGACCAGGACCACACCCCTAAATGCATTGAAGCAACTGCCATGTGATTGGTTGAGTAGATAATTGCATTAATGAAAAATTGACCGGGTGTTCCTAATAATCCTTTAGGTGAATGTACATTTCTAAGTAGTTGCTACACATTTAAACGATCAGCAATTTCTTGCCAGCCTTTTTATATCTTGTATGTTATACCTTTTGTACCCTTCTGTCATTGTATTCATCATTTTTATAGTTAATAAACAAACCACATCCATCCCCCGCACTTTTGAATAGCTTGCTACGCCCCTGCCTTGTAGCCTACTATACCAGGTTTTTCCAAACATTTCCAAACAAAGTTGTGAACCCCCTTTACATTGTATTCATAGACACCTGAAATAAGTTATGTAATTTCATTTTCATATAGGCATGTTTTATACTCCGATCCGTTTGATCGCACTTGAAACGCGTAATTCTAAAGCCTACTAACATCTACATCTGTCATATTATTTTGAATTGATCGCTCTGCTAATAAGTCGGGCAATAATGATAAACAGACATACAAGCGTGAGCTCAGCTCTTAACCAGGCTATGCAGTGTGGAATTACAAAAAACAACAATGTTAACTACTGCGCAATGCACAGATTATATGGCTAGACAGATGAGAATTTTTTTTATATAGATTGATGTGTACCACTGTAACCAGCCAACTAGGAAGTGTGATTCATACAACTGATTGGAGAGAAGGAAAGACCTGCTGGTACTTTTTTAGCTTTAAAATAAATCCTATTGTAATGTGTATAAAAAATTTTTTGAAAGATAAAGATTATTTGTTTTGTATAAATGTATTTTCCCCTTACAATGATCATTATGATTTTGTTCCAATCACAAATAGAGCAATTTAAAATTTGTAGTCTGTTATATATTGTAGTACAGTGTGAAGTTACAATGGATGTGCTGTAATGACGAATATTAGCTAAAGGTTTATGCGTATGAAGAACATGGAAAGTATCAAAATTGGGATCAGATATCTCCATTGTATGATAACCAAGGCCGTGGTATGGCAGTACGTCTTGGTAAGAAGTCCATAAAAGCTTGTATTCTGTGCTTATGTACTGTCACTACGAATCCTAGTAAACTTGTATTTTTTTCACTGAAATATGTGGCATCTGGCAACCATTTGGCTTCAGCGCCCTCTGCAAGGCAGTTTTTCAACAGTAAAAACATGACAGGTTTGCAATGTTGAAGGTTAACTATCCTGTAGACATCTAATTTCACTTAACTCCAACCCAAAATAATTGTGTTCACTTGTTTTTGTTGTTATAGAGGCCCTGTTTATTTATGCTGATATCTCTCTTGTGTGATTTAAATAACCATCTCTCCTCTCTATCACAGAAAGACGAGCAGGATGACAGCACCATAGAGCTGAGTAAAGTGCAGAGTGTCAAGGTGCGTTACAAGTAGAGTTTTCTAGTCAATTACATTAGTGCCCATCTTTGTCCATCCATCTGTCCATCCTGTTTCTGTGTCCAGGTAGTGGCTAGGAAGCGTCGTGAGCGCGGTCTCCCTCGGGCCTTTGAGATCTTCACCGACAGCAAGTCGTATGTCCTAAAGGCTCGTGATGAGAAGCATGCTGAGGAGTGGCTCCAGTACATCAACGTTGCCGTGGCCCAGGCCAAAGAGAGGGAGAACAGAGAGGCCACCACCTACCTGTGATCACTACTGTGACACACTACAGACACCTGGTCAAACAACGTGAAGAAACTAAATCAAAACACTTTCTATTGTTCATTTACTTCCAGCAAATAGGATTTGTTATACTACGATATCCTAGCAATATTGATGGTAATGTATACAGCAATAAGCACAGGGCCTTACTAGCAATACAGATCATACACCAATCAGCCATAACATTATGGCCACTTGCCTAAAATTGTGTAGGTCCCCATTTTGCCACCAAAACAGCAGCCCCATATGTGATAAACTGCAATTTACTGTGTTCTGACACCTTTCTATTAGAATCAGCATTCACTTTTTCAGCAGTTTGAGCTACCGTAGCTCCTCTGTTGGATCAGACCATAAGGGCCAGCCTTCGCTCCCCATGTGCAATGAGCCTTAGCCGCCCATGACCCTGTCGCCGGTTCACCGCTTTTCCTTCCTTTGACCACTTTTGATAGGTACTGACCATTACTGACCGGGAACCCGGTTGCTCGAATCCTTACGCTTGCCCATTTTCCCTGTTTGTAATGCATCAACTTTGAGGACAAAATGAAGAAGCAGGAAAAAAGAGAAGCATAAAGATTTGAGCGACTAATAATGTGTCAGTGGAACCAACCAAAATCATTCATTAAATTGATTAAATTAAAAAATCAATGTTGTCCAAATCAAGGTTTCACAATTATTGTCACTCTTACAGATTATTGTAAATAACGTCTACCAAAATTAAACTAGGAATAAAATTCTACTTATGTAAGTTCTTATGTAGTACTATTTTGAGCCATTACATCACTATCTGTTCCACTAGGGTGTAAAAATGAGGTAACACGCATGTAATATCCCTTTGTCATCCAACACCATGAAGAAACCAAGGAACTGGCTGTTCAAAAGAGACAGATGTTCGTAGACCTTCATAAATTTGATAATGGCTACAATAAGATCGACAAACGATTGAATATACCACTGAGCACTGTCATGGCAATTATAAAAAAAAGTCTAAAGATATGGAACAGTTGAAAACCCCATGAGTAGAGGACGTAAATGCATTTTGCCCCCTAGGATATGGAGGGGGGATGGTGAGAGAAGCAACAAAATCCCCACGAATCACTGCGAAAGGATTTTATGTCTTGGTTGCGTCTTGGGGTCACCAGGTTTAAAAAAAACACTATCAGACACCACCTCCCCAACCCTGGCCTCTTTAAAAGGGTTGCCAGAAGACAGCCCTTTATGACCCCAAGAAACAGACACAAGCTCTTGGAGTTTGCCAACTGTAATTTAAATTAGGACTGGAATAAGGCACTCTGGTCAGATGAGACCAAAATTTATCATTTTGGTCAGATACAGCATCAGCATGTTTGGCGATGAAACAGAGATGCATTTAAGGAAAGGCACCTCATACCCACGTGAAATATGGTGGTGGGTCAGTGATGTTTTGGGGCTGTTATATTTTCAGAGGTCCAGGTGTACTGGTCAAGATAAGGAATTCAACCAAGTATCAGGCAATTTTGGCTGACAATCTGGTTGCCTCTCCCAGAAGGCTGGGACTTGGCTATAGGTGGACTTTCCAACAAGACAATGACCCTAAACATACCTTAAGATCTACACAGAAATGCTTCCGTGACAACAAAATGTTCTGCCATTGCCATCTCAGTCGGACCTCAATCCTATCGAAAATCTGTTTGCTGAGTTGAAGAAGGCAGTTAATAAGTGCAAACCCAAGAATGTGAAGGATCTTGAAAGGATCTGCATAGAGGAATGGTCCAAAATCCCTCCAAATGTGTTCCTTAACCTTGTCAAACATTACAGGAAGAGACTCCAAGCTGTTATCCTTGCCAGAGGTGGTTGCACTGAATAAGGAGTGCCGATAATTATGGTATAAGTAATTTTGTGTAGCTGTATATTCTCAGCAACAGCAACCTACAATATATACTAAACCTAGCAATCTGGGGATCAGTATAAATCAGCATTAGAAGCATATATTTGTCCCAGGTGGGAGGTAAACCTAATGAACATCAGATGAGAGCATTGTACAACAGACATATGGATTTAGAGGTATGAGTGTTGGAGCAATATGATTTAATAATGGAGTGTCTGTTTCAAAGTTCTCAGTGTTGTTCTATGTAATATTTAATAGTTGAACAGACTAGACCACTGGAGGTCTTATGGGAGCCTCAGATCAACAGTGGTTGCTATCGCTCACGCTCCCTGATGGGGCTCTATGGTGGCGTTCTCTCCCGACACACAATCTCATGTGTCACATTTTTGGCAGAGCTATAGTTTCTTTTTTCTCTTGCTTTTTCATCCAAGAAAAACACTGTATGTGTTGGGGTTTTACAATGACATGCAATGACATCTCTGTCTCTCGCTCTATGCTGATTCTGCAAAAAAGCACAAAAGGTCAACCCCCTCATTAGTGAAATGGAAGTTTTTAGAGACTAATTATAGTCCAGCACTCATCTGCTAGTTCTCATTAGTAATAGATGAGCTCGCGTATTTTGGGGGTTCCTGTGTCCAGCTTTCCAATAAACCCATTGACTTACTATGATGAGCAATGTGTTGTTGACCCTAAGAAAGTACTGGTGTAGTTATAGTGGAATCCTTAAAACAATACACACACAAACTGCCAAGATAACATTGAAAATGTACTGGAGATTTTGTTCCAGGTTCAGAACAATCGGCAGTAGTCACAATTAATTATTTGTTTCAGCGAATAAATGCCAATTATGTATTTGAGCCGCCAACGAATTATACATTGGTCAGAGTAGTCTAGAGACAAACACCCTGGAGCAACTCTAGAAGGATGGTTTCACTTTAGGCTGCTCTAGAATTAGGCTGCTCTAGAATTAGGCTGCTCTAGAATTAGGCTGCTCTACAATTAGGCTGCTCTACAATTAGGCTGCTCTAGAATTAGGCTGCTCTACGATTAGGCTGCTCTACAAATAGGCTGCTCTACAATTAGGCTGCTCTAGAATTAGGCTGCTCTACAATTATTCTCCTTGCGTTTTATGATGAACCTGATGTAAGCCTGTGTCAAATTAATGGCTGCCTGCGTTTTAAATCCAGCTCCTGTCCCCCATGTCAATGGATGTACAATAGTGTCTTTTAAGAGCAGGCCTGTTTCTTTATCCCTGTAGCTCATTGTTAACGTTAGGCCTACCTGGCCTTATGTGTCCTGGTCTGGCTAGTGTGCCTATGAATAGTAGTCTCCACGTTCTCACAGTGATTGACTCTCGCTCCATTTGTTTCTCTAGCTGACGTCTTTTTCCAGGACCGACCGGCCAGTTAGCAGGCCCAACTTACAGTACAACCTCCATTTATTTTCATCACGTCCCCCCTCCTCCCTCTACTTTTCAGCTCCAACACTCCTCCAATCCAACCTTCCCAGTTTACACAGCTGGCCTCAGGCCCCAAAATCGGACCACCAATACAGACCACTGCAGGCTGTTACTGTAAGTACTTATTACAGAAGTGCCAACTGCATTTAAGTGGTATTCAGTGTATCGTTCATAATTCAATGAGCACATGCCCTTTTTACTGGCTCCAGATACCAGCGAGCTACTTGCACACACCATTATATCAGGAGTGGCCCATATACTCACAGTATGTCAATGTTCATGTTATAGAGTCTGTAGATTCTGCCGACTCGTTGTGCAACCCAGAAAGCTCTAGAGTATCATAATAACATAATTTTCCTATAATGTGAATGTTTGTGAATTGTCACGTCATCACTTTTTCCTCTCATATTTCTTCCATCATGACTTAAATTCAGAACTTCTCTGTGATAGGGTCTTGTGCTGTGTTGCATTGAGACTATACATGTATGGGTATTTTGGTGGTGTCTCTTATGCCCGAAGTCAAAATCTTTCTGCCACAAGTAAAATGTCTGCTGTTCAAGAACTATTCCACTTAAAGAGACACTGGAGAAAAATAGCTGTTACAATAAAAAACTAACTGTAGTATGTGAAATGATCCTGTTTAGATTCACTAACACAAAAAACTTTATGAATGTCATTGTGTAACCTTAAACACTGTTGGACCTCAAACTGTTTCAGATGTCCTTAAGAATCAAATATTTTTTGTTTTAGATGTCTTTGTGAATCAAAGAGAATGTGCAGAAAGTATTCCTATTTTTAAATATGAAGTTATTTTCACTATAGTTAAAAACTGTAGGAGGCTGATGAACATCTAGTTGTTTTTATGACAAATTTTTATTAATAAGTTAGACATTGTTCTTTATTTAGAGGTCAGTATTTATTTTTCATGTAATATTAAATCCAAATCATGCATGAACAAACAGTTGACATTAAATATATTCCTATCTTTAAATGTTTTTCTCTAGAAATCATATAACATTAAACACATAGAGATAGAATTAATGTTCAAGATAATTCTCTGATTCGTTTGTTTTCAGCATTGATGCTTCTCTTGCACATCTGAATCTGCCTTGTATTCTCTTGCTACTATTTAAATCTTAATTTAATAAAGACATCTGTCATTCAACATATGATTGAATGTTGTTGTTGTTAGGTGTGTGCCACAAATATATATATTGTGAGAATGGTTTCTGATCATAAAACTAAAGGTTGAAATTGAAAAAAGTGTGGTTTCCTACCTGGTTGGAATACTGAGAGTTTACATTCACCATCTTGAGCATTGTTTTTCCTAGTGATCATTTTGTCCATTCTGTGTCCACTAACATACAGATAGTTTGAATCACGTATCTGTGGATAGTTTATACACCGAACCTAAATACTTAGAACATAATTTATGTTGTTAAGTGCTCAAAGATGCTGCTAACACTAAACTGCGTTTTAAACAATGAACCCAATTCGAAACAAGCAATTTTGAAGAAGATTTAGACTAATTATTCACCATTTGGATATAAATAGTAAATTCTCCTGCCAACACATGAATTGGCATAGATCTGAGAAATGACTTTTCCCATTTTCGGGAATCCCAGTGAATTTTTTTGTGAAGTGTCTGTAAAACATCATGGCCTATAATTTCCCAAGAGCAAATGAAGCGTCACCAAGAAACGTTACCACCTGAAGGCTACATGCATCGATTATTCCCTCCATTCCCTCATTGCCGTTCTTCTACTCCACTAGAGTTTCTAGATGTAGACAGATATTTGGCTTCAGAGAATCATCCCTATGATGAAGATTTATCGTTTTTTTCTGACCTGCCGCCAAAACATCAACCCAGATACAATGGGAACACTTATAAAGAGCTTGTTTTGGGACAGATGACAGGGATTTCTCGACTCGTACAACTGTGCCAATGTTTTACTGGAATTTCTTTTTACCAGGGGTAGTAACATACTGACACATATTCAAGCTAGATTCAACATCGAAGAGTTAAAGTATCTGTCAGTGGCTCCACTATGGTATCAAAAATAGACCTTTCAATATGTTTTGTCTATTGGCGTGTGGCTGGGAAGCCCCTGGGGCGATGCAAATTAGCCATCGATCAGGGAGCAGGAAGGCATTGTTAACAGGCATTTTCTGCCATTTAAAGACTGTCAGGTACTTGCAAAGCTAACTTGACACGAGAGAGCATACATGTGGACCGGCAAGGCTTGTTTGAAGGTGCATTGTGAAAACGAAACGCATCTCTCCACAGCTACGATGAGACAGGGCCATAGACACAGTTAGAAGAAGAAAGGTCCATACACAAATACATCATTTACTAACTTTGCCATCTCATATATTGCTATCTGTTTTTCTTTTGTTATCAGCATTGTCACAATATATATCATCCTAATTCTTCAAGATCTAAAAATTTTTCAGGCATTTCCTGCTTGTTATTTTACAACGCATTCTCAGGGCGATACATGGTTAACTATACGTAATGGAAATTTTGCCGTATTGCAGACAGACTTAAGATATGGTCAATCAAATGTGATTTGTTTTACATATTGAAACGCCATTCTACCGCAACATTTCCAAGAATAGACAAATCGGTTATAATTTAAAGGTCATGGCTAGAAGGGATACAGCTCATGACAAAGTGGCACAAAACTCCCGCGAGAGTTTGAAGGTGTGGATTGGAACCAGTGGGACTGGGGATAGTGTTTAGTATCATTTTGTTTTGGTATCAGTGATGTGATTGTAGTTTTGAAGTAATGGTTTTGTGCTCACAAAATAGATATTAACATCATAATTTTACTTAGTTCTTTCTGTGGAAATCATAATTATGGAAAAGGATTTAGCAGTGACACTGATAGTTGCCCTGGCTACTATAACACTGGTACTGTGTAAACCACTACGGGCAGCACTGCTCCAGCAAGCAGGAGGCAAGGACACTTCAATGCCTAGTAGACTGTTAAACTTGCATCCAGGTGGTTTCCACTAATAGTATTGTATCATTAATTTATCCTACGAAATAGCTATATTCTGAATAAAATATAGTTCACATTAGTTGCCACCGGTGACTGCATTTCTACAACTTGATGTAGACATCTATGCATCCTGTATTACCAGACGGTAGTAACGTCTGCAAGTCCCCATTTATACTGCTTACCCATCATACTAAGCACAACATTCTTTGACACACTTTTAATCTAGCTAGCTCCCTTCAGGTTTTACCATTCAGACACCTAACTAGCTACAATAGTTGGCTATCTAACTTAGCTAGCTTCTGGATGAAAAATCTAACTGGCTAACTACTATTGTGGGGGAAAAGGCTACGTTTGGTGTGAGAGTGTGTGTGAGTATGACATCACTTTGACATGAGCTGCAGCACTTCTAGCCATGAACCAATTTAAACTACTTGGGGAATGTTTGGTTCAGGCGTAACATGCTACAGTAAGTTAGTGAGGTTAAGGTTAGGTTAAACGTAAACTTAAAGGTTAAGGTAAACTTACTTTTTTACATTTGGTAACCGTACAAGGCTTTACGTTTCCCTGATTCTGGAAACGTACACGTTTACGAAAGTTTTGTTTTGTACAATTTTGTAAGTATCACCAGGAGAACACCAGTATTAGATGGAGGAGTGTGCTTAAATATAAATGATCCAGAGTCCAACCTGTGCTGCGGCGATATACCTCAGGTGATGCACTTACACAGCACACAACCAACATATTATCTTATTTTTAAAAACAACTAAAAAGAACATTGTTTGATTTATTCGCATGTTGAACCAAGTCACATCCCATAGCTTAAAAGCTCTCTGGGTTATGGTGTCTTACGAACATTAGGGTGTCTTTTCTACACTTCTTCATTTTTGTGCAGCTTCATTATTGGGAAAGAGAGAAAAAGCATATAATACACACAAATACATACAGTACACTTTTACTCCAAAGTGGAAATGTTCAAAGTCCATCATATACTTGAATTTCAGACCTGCAGTCGCCACACTGTCTAATGGCACTGTTCCAATGGTTCTCGTCACACGCAAACACACACATGCAAACAATCACATTCAGTCACATAGGCAACACATGTTCCCCAACATTCTATGGCATAGAGTAGTGTGGTTCTCTCTTATTACCATTCCTAAGCTTCGTTCTGCATGCACTTCTGTTGCTGATTAATGAACACACTCACTTGATTACCTCCTCACAAAGTCATTTGAAATAACTGTCACAGAGAGCAGGTGAACATTGTGGTTTACAGAGACCAGAGAGCAGGTGAACAGTGTGGTTTAC
>JACXGM010027264.1:0-14553 GCA_016801145.1 Umbra pygmaea | reverse complement strand
ATTAACCTTCGGGATCCTCAAATACGTTTCCAGGACACAGCTGTGATCAAACCTGGGGTGCTTTGTTACAGATTCTGGCAGTGCCATTTCCTCAGCAGATTCAGCGATTTCTTCAAGGAGAAAATGTCATTGCTAAAATTCATGACAGCAACAGGACTCTATCTGTGTCCATATTCGCACAGCGAAAACACCACCAGTCTGCCCCAGCTCTGTCTGCCCAGGCTCTTGCTCCTTAGCATCAGTCAGGTTGCACTCCTCTACTGCAGTAGCTACAAGGGCTCTTGTTCCTCGGTCATCCGCAACTGTTCCATGCTGTATTGCGGCTCATAAAGGTAGACACGAGCATCGGATTCGCGCACCAGATCTTCAAAATCCCCTTCCGCCATATCGTATTCAAAACTACCCTCCGCCATCGTGGTTAGCCTACTAAAGTTTTACTCACTTTGCTCCGGAGAGCAATAGTTAATTCACTGAGCTTCAAGATGGCTGACACTATTTGGAAATTCGGTGAGGTAGGTCCCACCCCCTATGGGCGGGTCGAAAAAATATACGGAAGTAGCGCGGACTACTGGTTGTAGTTTACAGGCACTGGGCAAAAAATCTTCCGATGATGCAAAATGATGCAAAAATCGTCATTTTGCGTCATCGGAAGATTTTTTTCCAGGCACAAAATAGAGAGGTTTCCTGTCTCATGGGGACATTAGGGACGGTTAGAATTAGTTTAGTAATACTACTGGGTTTGTACTGATACAAATCTTAATGCTAATCGGTAAAGTACCCCTTTAAGTAAATGTACAATTAGTGCAAAGAAATAAGTTTCAGAGGTAGATCAAATTGGTATCTAAAGTGGCAGGCTTACAATACAATGTAATAAATTAACAAGTGGGTATGACTGTTCAAACGGTTACTGGGCAAATAACAGTAGATAAGATACTGAAAATAAAATGCTGTACAAGTCAGTGTGTACAAAGATGTCATGGGGCAAAAGTATATGTATTTCACAGTACTGTACTGTACAAAGACAACAATGATTGGTTGATAAAATAGACATTGTTAAAAGGTTCAAAATTAACTATTTCATCCACCAGGCAAACGCCTAGTGAATGTTCAAGTGTGAATGTGAATGTTTACCAACCACTCAATAGATTACTACAGTTTTTTGGCTGGTGAGTGAAGTTAATCTACCTAATATAATCTAATATGGTTGTATATGGACAACAATATTTTACCAGCGTTTGGCTGGTAATAGGTGCTAATTTTTAACCCTGATTATTAACCCCACACTGTGGAAATTCATATTCTACACCATCTCTAAATAATGAAAAGATATACAATTAGTAGCGCTATAAAACCCGCATTTTCGGCATGTTTTGTTACATTTTGTTTGCACAGACGTACCATGGCGAAAGGTATATGGACAACCTGATATAATTTTTAGCTAGCTAGCTTAATAGCCCACATAAACAGAGGTAAAAAAACGAACCTATATTCACCTTACATTCGAAATTCATCCATCATTTTGTCCTTTTCACGAAACACCTCGGAGCAAAACAATGGCAGTATCTAGGGAGAGGAAAACCGGAAAAGCTACATTTCGGAAGGATGTATTAACCTGACTAATCACAGTCCTTGCGCTCTGCGTAGCCTCGACGGGCAAGTTACATTTTTGGAGAGGTGCGCGTCACTCGACGGCGGAGGGTACGGCGGAGGGTCCGCGTTGACGCAGAGAGGTCTACATGGGTACGCTGTCGATTTGATGCAGAACCATAAAACAGGCTTAACACTACACCATAACATTACCAACAAGCTTTTTACCTAACACCACAGCCCACCAAACATCACACCCAATGAAAAAAAACAACAACATACTATAGCCAAAACCATAGCACACCCAACAGCATGAGACCCAACACCACAACAG
The DNA here is from genome assembly GCA_016801145.1 of Umbra pygmaea. Lineage (NCBI taxonomy): Eukaryota > Metazoa > Chordata > Actinopteri > Esociformes > Umbridae > Umbra > Umbra pygmaea. Next base: position 12,632 of record JACXGM010027264.1, on the reverse strand, counting down.
AGTATATCATGCTAGTATCATGCTAGCGCCATGCTAATAATGCTAACATCAAGCTAGCATAATATTAGCATCATGTTAATCATACTAATATCTTACTAAAACCATGCTAGCATTATACTAATCATGCTAATATCTTGCTAAAAACATGCTAGCATTATGGTAGCATCATGCTAATCATACTAATATCTTATTAAAAACATGATAGCATCATATTTTAGCATCATATTTTTAGATGGCTCAGTGGGTAGGGAGTCAGACTTGTAGTCAGAAGGTTGCCAGTTCGATTCCCGACTGAGCCAAATGTCGTTGTGTCCTTGGGCAAGACACTTTACCCTAATTGCTCCCAGGTCGTTGCTGTAAATAAGAAACTGTTCTTAGTCAACTTACCTGGTTAAATAAAGGTTAAATTTAAAAAAAATTAAATATGTATTATGATAGCATCATGTTAGCAACAGGGTGATCATGCTAGCATCATGCTAATCATGCTAATATCTTATTAAAAATATAATAGCATCATGTAAACAACATATGTATTATAATAGCATCATGTTAACAATAGGTTTATCAAGCTAGCATCATGTTTATCATGCTAATATCTTACTAAAAACATGTTAGCATCATGGTAGCAACATGTTTATCATGCTAGCATCATGCTAGCAACAGGTTTATTATGCTAGCATCATGCTAATCATACTAATATCTTACTAAAAACATGTTAGCATCATGGTAGCAACATGTTTATCATGCTAGCATCATGTTAGAAACAGGTTTATTATACTAGTATCATGCTAATCATACTAATATCTTATAAAAAACATGCTAGCATCATGTTAACAAGAGGTTTATTATGTTAGTATCACGCTATTCATGCTAATATCGTACTAAAAATATACTAATATCATGTTAATCATAGTAATATATCTTGCTAATAACATGTGAGCATCATGTTAATCATGCTAATTTCTTTAAGAAACCATGCTAGCATTACTTGAACAACTGGTTTATTATGGTAGCATTATGCTAGCATCATGCTAATCATGCTAACATATTACAAAAAACATGCTAACATCATGCTAACCATGTTAATATATTGTTAAAATCATGCTAGCATCATGCTTACAATATATAATAGTTTTATACGTGTTGTAATACTGTTGTAATACTGTTGTAATACTGTTGTAATACTGTTGTAATACTGTTGTAATAGTGTTGTACATGTTGTGATAAGGTTGTAATAGTGTTGTAATAGTGTTGTAATAGTGTTGTAATAGTGTTGTAATAGTGTTGTAATAGTGTTTTACATGTTGTAATAGTGTTGTAATAGTGTTGTAATACTGTTGTAATAGCGTTGTAATAGTGTTGTACATGTTGTAATAGTGTTGTAATAGTGTGTAATAGTGCTGTAATGGTGTTGTACATTTTATAATAGTGTTGTAATAGTGTGTAATAGTGTTGTAATAGTGTTGCACATTTTTTAATAGTGTTGTAATAGTGTGTAATAGTGCTGTAATGGTGTTGTACATTTTATAATAGTGTTGTAATAGTGTGTAATAGTGCTGTAATGGTGTTGTACATTTTATAATAGTGTTGTAATAGTGTGTAATAGTGTTGTAATAGTGTTGCACATGTTGTAATTGTGTTGTATTATGGTTGTACATATTGTAATAGTGTTGTAATAGTGTTGTAATAGTGTTGTACATGTTGTAATAGCGTTGTAATAGTGTTGTACATGTTGTAATAGTGTTGTACATGTTGTAGGGGTGTTGGAATAATGTTGTAATAGTGTGTAATAGTGTTGTAATAGTGTTGTACGTTTTGTAATAGTGTTGTAATAGTGTTGTACATGTTGTAATAGCGTTATAATAGTGTTGTACATTTTGTATTAGTGTTGCAAATGTTGTATTAGTGTTGTAATAGTGTTGTAATTTTGTTACATGTTGTAATAGTGTTATAATAGTGTTGTACATGTTGTAATAGTGTTGTAAAAGTTTTGTAATAGTGTTGTAATAGTGTGTAATAACATTGTAATTCATTTCCAATGCCACCACACAGAATTCATGCCACTTTAAAAAAATACTAGTGGTGGCAAGAACACTTTACACAATTTCCCCAGAATATCTTTCTGCATTAATGGTGTGCCCTCACAGATGTGCAAGTTACACATGCCATGTTGGGTATATTTTGGGAAACCTTTTATCAGTCAACGCCATTCGCCACTACATTCATAGATGCAAGTTAAAGCTTTACTATACAAAATGGAAGCAATAATCCACACTGTCCAGAAGCACAGCAAACATGTTTGGGCTTAGTCTCATCTGAGATGGACAGTAGCACAGTGGAATCACGTTCTGTGGTCCGACAGTGGTTTGGAAAAAAGCTGTCTTTTCCAAAAGCCAGTGTCTGTCATGGTATTTTGGTCAGTGCCCATAGCATGGCAATTTATCTCTGTCCCACTATCTAAAACAAACACTTTTTCTCTGTTGCCATTGCTGGAAATTTCCCAAACAAACACAACCTAGTGTGGGTTTGCCCTGGGCTCAACAATATATTTGGTAGCCGGTTGCCAATTCCAAAACAACAGCTTGATTCACCAAATAAAGTTCCTGCCTTTGTCATATTTCTTCCTCACCTTATTCTGGCTCAAACATATTGGATAATACCATTCAATAACACTTGATTAAATTTGAAAATATCCAGCTTTTTGGGTATTTTCTCACTCGCCATTGTAGAAAAGAAACTAACTATGGAGGTTTTATTCTCCAATCAACTCGATTCAGGGGCAGGACAATTAAAGGTCAGGACGTCAACCGAACACCTACCCTGAATCGAGCATTCTGGATACTTACGGTGGCTGGAATTAGAAAACACATCGAGGTGCTTTTAGTGGCTGACATGTCAGAAACATGGTGTCATGTTGTTAGCTAAAACTTCCAAACTCTAACCATAGCATGAACAATTCACATGTGTGATGCTCCCGGGCAACTTCCCAAATCCAACGTTACATATCACAATGAATCAGAATACAATGACCAACACCTCTCTCGAGTCTGGGCTGTTATTATATAGAAGCTAAACTAACTAATAGAACATGGCGGTACGTAATTATTAATCAAACGGATCGAATTGATACTAGCCTACCCTAACCTAAACCCTATCATTGCAACAGCCCAGACCAGAGAGGTGTCACATATTTAAAGGGACATTACACATAAACTCAAAACCTCATGCAAAGCACTGAAACCAAACAAAAAATACCTAAATACATGAAATAACTAATAAGGAGTCCATAAAAATATTAATTAGTCTCTGGCTAGCCAGCACACACTGGGTCGGGCATTACACATGGAGATTTTAGTGATTTTTTGTCTTACATGATCTTTATATTTAACCCTTTAATGTCCTTGCTGCAAAACAACCCATTGTGTGCTCTACCAAATGGTTGAGTCGAACATTAAAGGGTTAACTGTGAATGTTTCATTTAGGTCTATTTTTATAATTTGTTTTTTAATTTGTTTTATAATGTGTTTTGATTTATGATTTATGTTAAGTATTTTATTTAATTTCTAGTCTTCTTTGTTTTATTCTTTATTTATTTTCATTCTACTATACAAATTCCCACTGACCCTGCCTTGACGGTAGCTCCGCAACATTTCGGACAGATGCGGGATGGCGAGGGGTGCGCACATGGTTCATCTAAACACATGTTGCAGAGCTGCTTATTCTTTTTGCACTGCTAAGCCAACATGAAAACCTTTAACAAGATCATGAATGGGATGATTACGCTCAACATGAATACTTTCATGATTGAATTTACAGGCACCCGATCTGCACATAAGAAGTCGCTGGCAAGCGACTTGGCAAGGTAGATGATTTGGCTTATCTAACCCAAATCTTGGGCGGCACAATTACTATTTGCGCTGCCCCTTTCTGGAGGTCCGGGGAAAGCCGGAGAACTCATAATCAGCCTCGTATTACTGACTACCATGACATAGACTGTCCCACTATGCCATGCAGCCCCGTATTTATTTTATTCTAGTTTGGTTCTTTGGCTGCTGTTTTTTTATATTGTTGTGTCGCAGGGCACAATAGTAAAAGAGGCTTTGGTCTCAGCTTGTCTTCACTGTATAAATAAATATTAATAACAATTACCTTCAATAGCACTTGGAAGACCCAAAATCCCTGATTATATAACACTTTTAAAATAGTTTAGAATTAAATTCCAAGAGTTCGGGACACAATTAAACTTCAAGTTGCTTTGCGGTTTCAAATTGTACTTTTAAAATCACAAAGTAATAATCTTAAAAAGAGTAAAGCTAAAACAACTGTATTAAAACTAAATACAATTAAAACAGCTTTTTTTCAAGAGGCTAAGCATCCAGCAGAAGTGATAAATATTTTAAGGATGTGTACAGTACCTCCCAACCAGAAGCTCATAGACCAGGATGCCCAAAGACCAGAAGTCTGCAGCAAAGTCATGTCCCTGGTTCTGGATGATCTCTGGGGCCATGTACTCAGGAGTACCACAGAATGAGTAGGTCTTATCACCGTGTACTAACTCCTTAGCAAAGCCAAAGTCCACCTACATAGAAGAAACAGACACACATGCACAGAGTTGTGTAAATGTATATTGCTTCAGCAGTGCAAGTATTCCTTTTATTTTTATTATCTCATTGAGTTTCTGCTGTTGAAAATGCATTAACTATTTTATAAATTCAGCACTTAAATGTACTCTGCTTAGAGTTCTTAATCAGCCTGAACTGGGATCTGAGTCCATTTAATAGATTAAAAGATCACCCACTGAGTTAATGGAGAGTTGAACAAACAATCAAGCCCCTCAATATGTATCATCAGAGGGAATGGTAAGTTATAGGTGTTGGAAAAATGTGACATGTTAAACACTGAATGAATTATCAAAACATTAGAATGTGCCACATGCATAGGCAAATAGATTCAGAAATGCTTCCGAATGCACTTCTGAATATAGTGGATGAATTTGCGATGCAGCCAGACCTCAAGTCATAGTTTGATTTCAAAGGAATACAGTGCTATGTGTGCATGTATAGTACATAAACTCATAAAAAAACATGATGTTGGTCTGTAAACATGGTTTTCAGTAAGGTCAGAAAAATGTCAGGAAAAAGTTAAGAGTCCAATTTAAACTAGGTCAAGGCCATAGACCAACTCCTAGTTGTCAAGTTCGTTGGCAGTTTGTCCAGGATGATGGCATGATGGGGTCATCGACAGTTCAGGGCTGGAAGATTGATCTAGATGATCTGCCCAGGTGATTAGCATAAAGGGACAACCAGCTGGTGTCATGTGAAAGATTATGAGAAACTATGGTGGACTGTCATTAAAGTCTATTGCATTCAGAATCTCTCTCTTAGGTAATCTCTCATAAATTCAGCCCAGTAACTTTGAAACCTTGGCTCAAACTGGATGTGGTGCAGTTGATTTTTGTCCCGTTCCTATCTCGGTATAACATCTGACTTCAAGATTGCTGTGTCTGTGACTTTCACTTTCTTGTCTGTGAAGTGCAAAAGCATTTATAGGCACAACATTTAACTCTGATGTGTAGTATATTTTTTATATTATATGCACAATCTAAGTAGAATAATTGTCTTACCCCAATTTGCTTGTGTCACAATGACATGTGGTGTAGAGAGAGATACCAAGGCAGGTAGATGGTAGTTTGTTTTGTGGTTTAATGAACTGGTATCCCGACTGATATACATTGGACATACAGAATATACGGAGATCGCACATCTTCAGGAGACCATAACAATACTGTGCTCTTACTCACGGCAGAGAACACGAAAGGTTAACTACCTGGCAATACGCAAACACTCTTTCATACACTCACCTAAAGGATTATTAGGAACACCCGGTCAATTTCTTATTAATGCAGTTATCTACTCAACCAATCACATGGCAATTTCTTCAATGCATTTAGGGGTGTGGTCCTGTTCAAGACAATCTCCTGAAATCCAAACTGAATGTCAGAATGGGAAAGAAAGGTGATTTAAGCAATTTTGAGCATAGCATGGTTGTTGGTGCCACACGGGCCGGTCTGAGTATTTCACACTCTGCTTAGTTACTGGGATTTTCACGCACAACCATTTCTAGGGTTTACAAAGAATGGTTTGAAAAGGGAAAAACATCCAGTATGTGGCAGTCCTGCGGGTGAAAATGCCTTGTTGATGCCAGAGGTCAGAGGAGAATGGGCCGACTGCTTCAAGCTGATAGAAGAGCAACTTTGACTGAAATAATCACTTGTTACAACCGAGGTATACAGCAAAGCATTTGTGAAGCCACAACATGCACAACCTTGAGGCAGATGGGCGACAACAGTAGAAGACACCACCGGGTAACACTTATCTCCACTACAAATAGGAAAAAAAGGCTACAATTTGCAAGAGCTCACCAAAATTGGACAGATGAAGACTGGAAAAATGTTGCCTGGTTTGATGAGTCTTGATTTCTGTTGAGACATTCAGATGGTAGAGTCAGAATTTGGCGTAAACAGAATGAGAACATGGATCCATCATGCCTTGTTACCACTGGGCAGGCTGGTGGTGGGGGTTTAATGGTGTGGGGGATGTTTTCTTGGCACACTTTAGGCCCCTTAGTGCCAATTGGGCATTGTTTAAATGCCACGGCCTACCTGAGGATTGTTTCTGACCATGTCCATCCCTTTATGGCCACCATTTACCCATCCTCTGATGGCTACTTCCAGCAGGATAATGCACCATGTCACAAAGCTTGAATCATTTTCAAATTGGTTTCTTGAACATGACAATGAGTTCACTGTACTAAAATGGCCTCCACAGTCACCAGATCTCAACCCAATAGAGCAGCTTTGGGATGTGGTGGAACGGGAGCTTCGTGCCTTATATGTTCATCCCACTAATCTCCATCAACTGCAAGATGCTATTCTATCAATATGGGCCAACAATTCTAAAGACTGCTTTCAGCACCTTGTTGAATCAATGCCTTGTAGAATTAAGGCAGTTCTGAAGGCGAAAGGGGGTCAAACACAGTATTAGTATAATGTTCCTAATAATCCTTTAGGTGAGTGTATGTGTGTATATATATATATATATATATATATATATATATATATATATATATATATATATATATTCTACTTACAACTCATATAGTGGAGAGGGAACAAACAGTAGAGTCCATAGAGTATTAAAGTCTAGGGAATACAACACCAACCACGAAATCACATACAGATAATAATGAACCGCACTTTCCTTCTGCTCCCTTCTTTCCACAGCTTAAATAGAGATAGGTATACCGGCTGAATACAATCAGCAAACAAACACACTTGCCATACATTACTCTGATTAGAACAGGCTATAGCCTGGGTGAACAGAAAGGCGCCACACCTACACTATAAACTAACATAAAACAACAGTGCACTAAACTTGCCATATCTTTAAGAAACACAAATAGATATATTACACATGGAGTCCATAAAATACGTGTCCATTCCAGCCCACCCTGGGCTGGATGTTACAGCTTGAAATATGATGGTATTTCTGCTAAATGGCTGCCATCAGTGCGTTGGAAAAAAAGGTGCCGGTACTCTCTTGCATTGGCAAATCATTATGACATTTGAGATTTCTACAGCAGGGCTCTCAAGTGTCACGCATTGAGCGTGACAGTCACTCATTTCACTCTTTTGTCACGCACTCCCGCCACACATTGTATTTCTCACGCCGAAATTTTTTTGTATAATATATTTCATATGCCGCTCCGCTCTCGAACCAGCAGGAATTAAGCGCGTCTCCCCTGGCCTGGATTGTCTAGCCTACCACTTATCAGCCAATCACAAAAAAATAAATGGGCTACACAATAGCCAATCAGAAAATAGCACTATTGTATCTGGGTAAGATTTAATGCAACAACCAATAAAAACATCATATCCTGTAAATGTTCACGTGATTTCCACTGTATGTTCTTAATACATCCATGGAAACGACTGGAGCTCCAAGCATCAGTTTGAGCGCAGAGTAAGTCATGATCTCCAAATTCACAACTTGTTTGATACAAACAATGACAACTTGTTTGTATATGAACTCCCTTTACCTGATCAATTTGGTCTTAAGTAGGGACTTCCCAAAACTTATGAACTTAGAGTTACTCAGAGAAAGTACTTTTACTCAAGTAAATGTCCACCTCTGCTAGCATGAACGAGATGATCGCGCTTGATGTTCTAGAGCAGGGGTGGGAAAACTACGGCCCGCGGGCCAGATGCGGCCCACCGGGTCTGGCCCACTTTGATCTGGCCCACAGTCTACCGATGCTCTTGAGCGTCAAGTGCGATTGTATCGCGATTTTCTCGCGAACCGTATATGCTAGCAACTAAAGCCGTAGGAAAGACGAAGATCAGCCGAAAAAAATGAATGTTGGCTCATCCATGTGGGTTTATCAGAGCCGACAGCTATCACACCTCGAAGTCGGTCATGTTTTTTTGACTTTTGCCTTTTTTATTAAACACATTACAGACAGGAAGTAGGATGTGAAAATGACAAAATACCAACTCTGAAATGATGTAGGACATCATCCTGCACAATACCAACATGGTACCAATATGGTTGGAAAGAGGGGGTTCCGCTAATAAAATATTGCCAATGCAAATAATGAGAAGTGGTTTGTCGATGTGGATTAATGACAAGTCGTATACACTGCGTCTCAAAGTTGGGTACTTTTCACTGACTATATTTTGGTAAACTAATAACATTACAGTCAAACAAGGTTTTACAAAACAAAACATTTCTTTTCTGTAGGATACGCACCAAACTGTGTAGGGGGCGGGGTTAATTTAATGAAATAATTCCTATTTTTCATGCATCGCTATAAAATGCGGCCCTTCATTTGGTTTCAAAAGCTCATTGTGGCCCTAAAGCAAAAATAATTGCCCACCACTGTTCTAGAGCGTCGGCGGTCTTTTGAAGGTCGATCACGTGAATTTGATTGTGGGAAGCCAAAATCGTGATCATGATAAAAAATGTATTAATTGTGCAGCCCTACTGTCTTGAACCAATTTCAGAGGCTATCAAAGATCGCAGCCTTGTTTTTAGTGCTTCCAAATTTTAACGCTGATGCCGAGATGGTATTTTCGATGGTTGGTTTAAACAAACCCTCAACACAAAACAGCTTGTCTCTGGATGGGACATTGTCCTCAATCATGAGCATGAAAATGTCTAGGCTTGAGCCAAACTGTTTCAAATGTGGAAATTCTTCTGCAAGTCTGAGCAAATATTAATAACAACAACCAAAACACTAATAATTATTATTAATAAAACACCCCCATTCCCGCGACCCATCTAACCCGCCCCCCCCTTGACCCCTGACGGGGGGGATGTCACTCTTATCTGTTTTCAAAACTTGAGAGCCCTGCTACAGTGAAAAACAAAACTTGGAGATATTGCTGGTACAACAACAATTTATTGTTTTTATAACAACATAAATGTATTTATTTAAACAAGTTGTGTGTGTGTGTTCCTTGACCAACAGTCAGGCCATCCATGTGTTTTTTGTTACTCACGTTATTGTTGACGTCGGTGTCATTGACTAAGCTAACATTAAGGTTGGTAGCTGCAGACTCCTCATTAATGCTAGCAGTTCAAGGTCTAAGGGGTTTAGGTCCGCCTGGCACAAATTTGACCTTTTGGCCTCTGGAAAGGTCATAATTTGACCTATGGTTTTGGACTCAAGAGACCACTGGCTACAACATGGATTTCTATATTTATGTATATATTTTTTTGTGTAAAAGCATGTAAACCATGACAAATTAGGCTTTTTAATGCATACTGTCAAACCCCCAGGGCTCGTGTGCAAAGTTTGGAGGCCATACAAACTAGTGAACATCAAAATGTTGCACCCATTTCTTACAATATTTCTATATGTTTTTGAAATCCCAGCTATTTTTTACTTCCTGTCATTAAAGCGCCCAGTATACTACAGATTCCTGACCTGGCACGCACCAAAGTGACGTCATGGAAGAGCCGTAACTATTTATACTCGTCCGTGGTGCTCGCAACACAAGTTGCAGTCTTCTCCTGAACAGAGGTGTCGCAACAGAGGAGAGGCTACCAACTTTGATATTTTCACGGACTAGAAGAAGAAGAAAAAGTTAAACGATTGCAGAACTGGCAGCAGCATTGACATTAATGTCAACAGTGGCTAAGATTATCTTAACTTTGTTGTTATGAACCATTTACAGTTTTATTATGAACCATTAACTGTGTTATTATGAATTGTTTACTGTGCTGTCGAACTGGTCAATCCTTCCCGTTTCCGCTTTGTCGCGCGCCACTGAAAAAAAGAGTGGTGCGCGCCCTTGGCTCGCGGGCTCAACTCCCCACGCGCCAGCAAAATCTAAGTCATTTTGACATCACTTTTGCGCGCGCCCAGGCGGGTGCGTTAAGTATACTGTAGGCTTACCGTGTTTAGTACAAAAGGTGTCTATAAAACATGACCGACTTTGAGGCGTCAAAGCTCCAGTACAGGGAAGAGCTACCCCTCATTCATTTCGTCTGATCATCCTCTTTCCAACGGTACCAAGCATGTACAGTTTGCACTTGACACTTTAGAACATTGGGAGACTGTGAAGGGTTTTAATTAGCCAGCAGCATAGAGCCCTGTATTGCACTGCTGGTTTGCTTCTAAAGCTAAGCAGGTTTGGGCCTGGTTAGTCCTTGGATGGGAGACCAGTGCTGCTGGAAGTGGTGTTGGAGGGCCAGTAGGGGGCACTCTTCCCTCTGGTCTAAAGATCATTCCCAATGCCCCAGGGTAGTGATGGGGACATCTGCCCTGTGTAGGGTGCCCTCTTTCGGATGGGACGTTAAACGGGTGTCCTGACTCTCTGTGGTCATTAAAAAATGCCATGGCACTTATTGTAAGAGTAGGGGTGTTAACCCCGGTGTCATGGCCAAATTCCCAACCAGGCCTCTCACTTCTATCATGGCCATCTAATAATCCCCCTCCTTCCTAATTGGCATATATATTACTCACCTGTCCACCTGATAGCTGATGTGTGGTGAGCTTTCTGGCGCAAAATGGCTGCCGTGCATCACCCAGGTGGGTGCTACACATTGGTGGTGGATGAGGTGGGCTTTCCCCCTCACTGTGTAAAGCGCTTTGAGTTCCTTGGAAGAAAAGCGCTATATAAGTTGAATGCATTATTATTATTATTATTAATTCATGTTAGTTTGAAGCTCATGAAACCCGATGTTTCTGGTTAGACTTGGACCTCTGTTGACGTGTCTGGCTCTGGCACACATGTTCTTTTAGTACCTTTCTAAAGCCTGGCTAAAAAAGACTTTAAAAAGACACTTCTTTTTAGTTTCAGCAGTGAAAAATATGTTACGGTCAGGCAACAGCATTTTCTAACTAGCGTCTGTGGAGAAGCAAACTTCTGATAGGGTGGGCTGACTGCTTGCCATTACGTGATTCGCCAAGAGAACTGCAGTAAGTCACGTAGTGCCCTCTGGATAGTGTAGTTTATGTAATGTTAGGATCATTACCAATCTCTCTGATACTCACGCTTTCTCTGTCAGTGGTTGCGTACTGGCTACATGTGAGAGGCATCGGTATGCAAGAAAAAGTGCAGGTACGCTTAGGAGTAAAATGTAGAGGTGTAGAGGAGAGTACCGCCCCACTTCGAGCACTGGCTGCCATTCCCTTACTGAGTGTAAGGTGGGGAATCCCTGCATGGAATCCCCAGCAAAATATGTGTTGTATGGTCCACTAAAGTGGGGGAAGTAAGGTTGCCAGAACTGTCAATCAAACCAGAGCTGTACAGACTATTGAGGTTTCAGTGCGTGTCCAAACACTATATTTTTTATTTTAAATGCACCTAACACATTTTTTTCACTATAGCTCAACAAAATAAATAGGCTTTAAGTATGCTTTAAATATTACAATTTCTAAAATGGGTCCGGCGATATCTGCAATTTGATTGGCTAAAAATGCATTCCAAGCCTATGACAATTCCTTGGTATCCGCACTGTAGAATTTTGCCTTATCACTGAAATATCCCTACGCCAAAACTGAGGAGTTGATGTAGTGGTATTTTACAGTAAACACTAACTATTATAGAAATATTTAATTGATATTCTAAAAGTAAATGGAATGTCTTTTCATTTAACAATATCTGGAAATGTGTCACAGGTGTGAATGTGTTTTTTAGTATTTTTGAGAAGCTTATAATAATCTAAAGAAGATTGAATCATTCATTTGTAGATTAAAGGTATGAAGGTAACCATTATTAACAGACTATGAATTGAATGCATAAAGTCTGTTTTGTTTCACTCAAACTGTAAGCTCAAGAATGTGTAGAATTGGGGGTGGTGGTCAATCATTGTCTCTGTTCCTTCTATCTGTCAACAAGGGCAGTTGGCCTGAGGGCTCACATCTAGCCATTAGATAAGGGTTGGTCAGTTAGCCATAATCAGGTCCTGGTCAGGTTTCATCTAAGCCTTATTCAGCATAGGTCGAGAGGGTCACTTTGGACAAAGAAGAGTAGACTTCATGGCACCGGAGATAAGCAGTAGGATTAGTGAGTTAGGGAAAAGAGGAGTTATATCCTAGCCAGTCTTGGGTTTGTACAGCTTGAA
>JACXGM010027263.1:0-14551 GCA_016801145.1 Umbra pygmaea | reverse complement strand
ACACACACACACACACACACACACACACACACACACACACACACACACACACACACACACACACACACACACACACACACACACACACACACACACACACACACACACACACACACACACACACACATATAGAACCACACACTTTCTCACACACAAATTGATGCATGCATACAAGCAGCTGTGGTCACAGCTGTCCTTAAGCAAATACACAAGAGAGTTTAAGGCCTTGCAAAGCAAAGCTTCGTCAAACACAACACCTGTTGGAAAATGTATCCTGGGTCACATAGGGCCTGGTCACACTGTACACAACAATCATTTCAGACATTCTAGGAGGAAACGCTATAGTAACAGGTGGTATTGTGGTGGAATGGTGGTATGGTTTGTGGACATTAATGTGAATGCATGTGTTTGCCTACACAGCACACAAGGAAATGGAATTAAGATATAGCAGTTGAGGCTAGTGAAACTTAATTGAGGAGAATTGGTACAACTTAATGGTTGAAATGGAATTGTATCTCACAATGTGTTTAACTCCGTTCAATTTACTCCATTCAAGACATGAATATGAACCCATTCTCCTCACTTAATATACAACAGCCTCAACTGCTATAATATAGCACCAGGGTTAGTTATCTCTAACCCTACGAGGGCCAAAGCCTGCTGGTTTTCTGTTCTATCTTATCATTAATTGCACCCACCTGATGTACTCTACCAGGTCTAAATATTTCCCAGATTAGAGGGTTGCAGTATAAAAAAAGAGTGGAACTGGTTTCTTAGGGCCAGAGATGACTAACTATGCCTTCAGTAGACACTGCATCTGCCCCCATCTAGCATTGTGATCATGTTCTTAATGTCTGGATCTCTCCTCATTTTCCCGCTCTCTTCAATAAAACTAGCTTTGCCATACTAAGTAAACCACCATTATAGTCACAAAGTACAATCAGCTTTGCAGCAGTGTTGTACTTCTTCTTGTCTCCATGGTAACACACTCAAAACATATCAGAGCGCTAGGTAGTAGCTCTGCCCACAGTTTCCTCCAATAAAACGAGCTGAAATCTGCTAGTGTATAAAAACATCCGTGACCCCAGACAGATGGATTTGGTTAACCAAGGTTTTTTTACACATCTTCTAATTTCAGAATAAAATGTAGAGTTGATATTATTGCTGATTTTGCAATGAAACACTTTCATGTGTTACAATGTCTAACAGATCAAAAAGAAACAGGCAGTTTGGTGCAGGGATATACTGTATCTATTTTTACAGGCAATTCTAATTAGTCTAAAGCATCAGATTATTAGGTATGTTGGGATTTAATGGTGCAATTTGTAGAATTTGGAGCGAAAACAACGGAACTACTTTCTATGTCAAGTGACCAGTTACAAAAGTTGTAAAAACTGTGTTTTTTATAATTACACAAACAGTAAAAGCAATGTGCATTGGAAAATTATTCCCTATAATAAGCAATGCATTGTTACACACAAAAGCATTGCCTAAAATGCATAATTTACATCAAATACAGACACTGTGGAAGCACAACTCGTCATGTCGTCATTGCAATTCCTGTTCAAATGTCAACAAATCAGCTGTTTGGATTTCACTCTGCAAAATTCTACACAGTGCATCTTTACTTTAGTTCTTTCGAAAGGCCAACCTGGGACAAAACCATGGTTAGTTCTACCCAGGTGCAGGCAACTCAAAATAGTGAATGTCCTTGGCAAATTAGGGCTTGTTTGAGGTAAATCTGACCCTAAACCTGTACAGAGAAGAGTCTTCAGATTCATAAGGACCAGTCTCTTCTTACACACAATCCATCCTAATTGGAATAAACTGACCAAACTCAGAAATGGAAAACTCTGGCTCTGGTTTGACCACAGTCCCTCCACAGAAAAGAGATCTTGAATACAACACTGCCACCTTGTAGTAAAAAAGCAATACTGCATACATTACTTTCTATTTTTGGATCTTGTGAAGTTCAAACAAGGAGCAACATTTCCCTGTCATTTTCCATTAGTATAACTTCTAGCTGTTAACAAAAGATTTTCTATTGTTGTTATTGTCCTGATGTAGTTGCCTATTTCTCTTTATTGAAAGGAAAGCAACTAAGATATGTGACAATATGTCTGGCAGCTGTTCACTACATCAGCCATGTGTCTAAGAAATGCCTGAGTCATGTCAGTGTTGCACATTTATTAACCATTCATCAGTTGATATTATAATGCTGTGTTAGACATCTTCAAGGTCAATTATTCCATTGGGTTGAAGCCAGACACTGGTTAACATAATGACTTAGTCAGCTATTGTCATTCAGTACACAAAGTCCAGTGATCTCATTGTTGGCTAGTATGGTAGTAATCCCAGACTCTTGCTGTGAAAAGAAATGTGGCGACTCAGCGGCTGGTCAAACGGCCTAAATCGTGAATCCTACAGTGGTCCGTACACAATCCTGCACTGCACGTAAACCTGCACAAGTACACATGATCACACGCTCTAAAACAACCCCACGGACACACGCTCACACACACACACACACACACACACACACACACACACACACACACACACACACACACACACACGTCTGCAGAAGTCATTACAGCTCCCTGTAGGATGCACCTGCAGAAAGGCTGTATAGGCAATATATGCTGCCATTCGAACATTCGAAGTTACAGCCTTTCCATGTTTTCCACTAAAGCACTGGGAGGTTTCACAACACTCAACCAACACTCATAAAACTACTATTAAGGGAATGACTGTTGGTCTACTGATGGGTTCAACATGCATGCGAAAAAACATTTACATGCATAACTACAGAAAAGATTTCAGTGTAAAGACTTCTCTACGGACAGCCATGACAGATACTGATGAACATCATGTCAACGTCATCTCAACAGAGGACTACTTGGGAAACCTAAGAATAGTGACTGGGGTGGAAAACCCATTACCCTGCCCAGGCCACACTAATGGTCGGTCGAAACGAAGCCACGAGGGACAAAAGTAGTACTGTTCAAACATCGCTTTTCCTGTTTTTAAGAGAACGGGGGCAGATGAATGGATAAAATTGTGCTCCATAGCTAACTCAATGGCACTTTTACATTAATTGATATTAGCTTCATCTAGCTTTAGCACATTTGCACCTTTACTGTCAATTTAATTAACAAATCATTGAAAATAATATAGAAAATATGAACCACTGTCCTCCTGGCATGTGCTCATCAGAGCCTGTAGCTACAGTAAGTCAACAGAAAGATTTTGGCAAAGACAGCAGACAGCATAAAACAAAGAGAGAGAGAGGACAACAGACCAGCAAAAAGACAGAAAGAACACAGGAGAGACGGCCGGATACACAGAGAGTCACAGCTCAGGAACTTTAAACTCCTATAAGCATCTGTGTTGTGTTGTCCAGATAAAGCAGTAGAACTAGAAGCAGAAACATAGATAACAGTGGAATAAACATAGAAGAAAAGCCCCAAACCCTGGCTCGTTGAGCAGCAAGTTCGCTGAAGAGCTGGAAAAAACAATCGTCCTGTGAGTAGAGTCCAGTTTGGCTGGGTTCCCACACATCTTACCTGAGAATTTGTCCCCCTCCATATCCAGATCACTCCCTCTACAGCCTCATGAAGCGTCTGCTTTTTTCCTCCTTTTTTTGGACTTCCCCTTTCTCTCCCCCACTTGCTCCCTCCCTCGACTTTCCCTCAGTCTCTCCCTCCCTCTGCCTGCCTGTATTTCTCTCACTCCGTCTTTCTCTCTTCCTCTCTTTCTCTCTGTTTGATTCCTTCAGTCTGTTCTGCTAATGAACGTTCCTGAAATACAACATCCCCATATGCTGATCAGATGTAGCCCTTGTTATTCCTTCTTTTCATTGGATCCCTTCATTCTCTGTTTTGCTCTTTCTTTTTCTCGCTCTTTTTCTTCCCTTTCTCCGTTGCCCAGGGATCAGACTGTAGCAGCATTGTATCTTGGAAACAGAAACCGTGAAGGACCATGTGATCTCCTTTAAATAACCCTCTCCTCCTCATGGCCCCAAGAACCCACTGTCTGACAGGCCAGTCTGCTCTGCTATAGACACCGTTTAGTCTTGGAATGCTTCATGTCTATGTTTGCAGATATACAATAAGATATCTGGTACTACATACAGTATTTCACTACAGTACTAAATCAGAACAGGGAGTGCAGACACTGTGAAAATGTTACTTCTGAAAAATGTACGAAATGCCCAAGATTTTAGGTCTATTATTAAAAGAACAGGTGCCTGTCTGTCTGCGTCTCTGTCTCCGTTTCTGTCTGTCTGTCTGTCTTCCTGTTTTTTCTTTCTTTCTCTTCAAGGTGCTTGGCATTCATCCACCTGTTTGTTCAGGACACTCAGGTGAACCCTGATGGTTGGCACATCCCACACACTAGCCTGGGGTCAAGGGTTGTTTGGCAAGCAGAACAGTTTGTGTTTGCTGTAAGAGATCGAACACACCCAGGCTTGAAAAAAAGAAACTGTCAGGGTGCAGTGTTGTGCAACGCAGAACTCAATTACCTTCAAAAAGCAAGTGTGTGTGTGTGTTTGTGTATGTGTGTGTTTGTGTGTGTGTGTGTGTTTGTGTGTGTGTGTGTTTGTGTGTGTGTACATCACATTCAAAGTGATGAAGTGAGTCATTTTATTAACAGAGTAAGACTGCATCCCCCTGAGAAACTACTGACTACTAACTGAACACAGATCAACAGTCATAAACAAAACACACACTGTATTAGTCTATTCAAATAAACATTAGAGTTGCAGATTAGTGCTGTGTCTGTACGTGTGTGTGTGTGTTAAGATTGTTGTGAAACAGTCCTCTAGGCGTCACACATATCCTGCAGAGACTAACAGACAGCATCAGACAACACTCCCTAGTTTACTGTAGGCTGTCTGTCATACTGTTACCCATGCACACGCACGCACACGCACACGCACACGCACACACGCACACGCACACGCACACACACACACACACTTTACCCCCAAATGTGTCATTTTATTCTAGTGTAGTCTAGTATCAGGCTGCTGCCTCATCGTCTGTCAGATTCCTGTAGGATGAGTGCATATCCTGCCTTGACACATGGTGTGTGTGCGTTCCTGACAACTATGTGCCCCAAGCGCCCCCCCCCCCCATGCTGGTGCTGCAGAAGATGTTTGCTATTCCCAATGGGGGGTGAATGTGTCAGTATAGAGACCACCACAACGGGCCTCCAACCTCACGCCAACTGTCGGTGGTTACAGCGCATTATACACCTGGGGTCAGTCGGAAGGTTGCTGGTTAGATTACTGGCTGTGCCAAATTATCCTTGGGCAAGGCCCTTTAACCTGAGTTTCTCCAGGGAGAATGTGTACTTAATGTAAGTGGCTCTGGATGACAGAAATGTAAATGTAATACACTATATAGCCCACATTACGTGGACCCCTGACCATCACACCCATATGAGTTTGTTGGACATCCCATTCCAAAACCATGGGCATTAATATGGTGTTGCCCCCGCTTTGCGGATATAACAGCCTTGTCTCCACAGGATTTTGGAGTGTGTCTGTGGGAAGCTGAGCCCATTCAGCCAAAAGAGCATTTGTGGGGTCAGGCACTGATGTTGGACAAGATGGCCTGTCTTACAATCACCTTTCCAATTCATCCCAAAGGTGTTCAGTGGGGTTGAGGTCAGGGCTCTGTGCAGGCCACTCAAGTTCCTCCACACCAAACTCATCGAACTCATTAAACTACATTCCCATTTTAGCAATTTTGCGGACGCTCTTATCCAGAGCGACTTACAGTGAATACAAAGACATCCACTTTGAGCATTGTAGGGTGCCTTGCTCATACCTGGCTACATGGCTATATAGGGTTATCTGTTGTCCCACTATAATTTCCCTAATCTTTCTCACGGAAACCCAGTGCTCATTTCTCTAGCTCTCTTCACCTCTCGCTTACTTTGTGTTTATGAGTCACGTTGGTTTCATCTCTTAAGGTTAAAGTAGGGATGCACCAGTACCTAGCTCCGCCCCATAGGGGAGCTCTGCTCCTCGTGCACCTGAAACAAATTTGCATATTCGTCAACACACCGGCCAATGGGGTGACAACGCTACCCCTATATAAACGGGGTCAGCCCGCTAATACATTCTCCCTTTTTCTTCAGCTGAATCCGGTACTTGAAGCTGCACCTACAAGCCATGTGAATCCTGTGATTCCCGGATCATCACTACCGTCGATTACTATGATTTTCTACTTTCTCTCCAATGTCCTTACCCATCAGCGTTTCTAACCGGGCCTGACGGCGAGACACACAGGGCTTGCATCCTATGTCTGAGGCTCGAGCACACATGTGCCGCGTGCTGTTCAGCCCTGTGTGCCTGGTTTGTGCAGCCATGCCATTGTAGCTGCGGGCCAGGCGGGAGGCCTTCTTCCACCATGCCACACTGCTGGATGAGGCCATTGATGTCCTCGCATCTAAAACCGAGAAGATGGCACCCTGTGCCCTTGTTGGGGTTCATAGGGAGACGTGGCCCCCTCACACAGAACACATAAACCGTCTGGAGATCAGAGCGATGTTGTTGGTTCTGCGCACCTTTGCGCTGCTGGTTAGGGACCGCGACGTGCGCGTTTGGTTGGACAACTGTACAACGGTGTAAAATCCCCCGCCATGCACAGACTGGTGGTCAAATTGTGGGGCTGGGCGCAGACTCATGTTTGGTCTGTCGTTGCGTCCTATATTCCCGGATGGTTGAATGTGGGCGCGGACCTCAGAGTTTTTCACATTAAAATCAGCCTAGAACCTTAACATGTAAATGTTTGGGAGGCTAATACTGTAGCAGAGGAAATTCATTTAAAATATTTTTGTTTTTTTCCGCCACCGCTTAAAACGGATTATAGCTGTTTAGTACACAGACTAATTTTCCTGGAAACATACTTAGAACACTATTTATTGTTAATGCAGTAAGGATACATGTACAATAATGGATAACGTTTTTGTTCTGAATGGCCCCTCACTGCATCCACTCTAGTGTTTACTGTAACTTATTAGGACATGGTATCAGATCATAGAATCGGACTCCATATGCCGATACGCGATCCCGTATTTTTGGCCAATATCGGACCCATTTCCGATCCCAATATCGGAATCGGTGCATCCCTAGGTTAAAGTTTACTATCCTTTTAGTAACACCTCACTTCACTTCCCAGTTAATCAGAGCAGTTAGAACACAGCTACACTAGGTTCACACATTGACAAAATATTTGAAATCTTAGTGAGTGGAGATTCTTTTCTCAGAACCTCACAGCTTGATCTGGGATCTCTACCCTAGATCGAAACCTGTTCAACTACTGAAGGCATTTCCCTCAACCTGGAACACTAGATATTGCCGAGCACTCTGAGATAATGTTTTACTTACTGGGACTTGTGACGGATGAAGAGCTTTCTCTTTCTGTCCTCCTCAGCCTCCCACTGCTGGACCGGGCGATGCCTGTAACAGACCCAGAAGAAATATAGGAATGAAGAATTGCAGGGATATATGTGCTATCTGTAGAGATAATGGTGCTTAAAAGGGAACAACTTATTTTGTGGGAGAGGAACAACATGTCAATGAGGACAGAAAGAAGTAGGAACCATCTTACAGTTACTGTGTATAAAAGGGATGTATGAAAAAAAGCAAGGAAGTGTAAAGTTTATAGTTCTACACCACATACAATAATCACACCAATGGAATTAAACACTAAAGCTCATATGGTGCTGCCCCCACTAACCTAATAACAACCCCCCAGTGACAGCTATCATAGATCTTAGATTACACTGAGCAACTGTGGAATCAACGGAATCTCTCATGGCGTTTAATGGAATGTTGACTGTGAAAGCATATCGCATTTCCAGTTGATACAGCCTGTTTTATTTTGTATGAGTCACTCCTTTTTGCTCGAAGAATCTCTACTCCATAACGCAGTGAAGGATCTCTCATCCATAAAGTAGTGAATTATCTCACATCCACAAGATAGCGAAGGAGCTCGGGTCTGCGTGGCGTAGTGCCTAGAGCCACTGCATTGCCGGACAGTCTATGTCATGATAGTCAGTGGTTCGGACCTGACTATGGCTACTCCAAATTTCCCCGGACCTCCAGCACGAGGCGGCACAAATTAGCATCGTGCTGCCCGGGAATTGGGATAGATGAGTCAGATTATCTACCTTGCCACATCGCTTGCCTGCAACTGTTTGTGTGCAGATCGGGAGCCTGTAAGTTCAATCGCAGATGTATAGTTGGTGTGTGTAATCATCCCATGAAATGTCTAAAGGCTTCCGCGTTGGATGAGCAGTGCGAATAGAATCAACCGGCTTGGCAACATGTGATTGGATGAACCATACAAGCACCCCTCACCATCCTGCATCTGTCCAAGGAGTTGCTGACAAGACAGGCTCAGTGGGAATTGAACAAGACCAATGGATGGGAGACAAAATAGGGGGAAAATCACAAAACAAAACAAGGTAGTGAAGGATCTCTCATCCATAAATGACTGACGGACCTCTCAATCCACACTGTAAAAACGTGTTCCGTGAAAAACATTAAAAAG
This sequence comes from Umbra pygmaea, assembly GCA_016801145.1. Taxonomy (NCBI): domain Eukaryota; kingdom Metazoa; phylum Chordata; class Actinopteri; order Esociformes; family Umbridae; genus Umbra; species Umbra pygmaea. Next base: position 5,984 of record JACXGM010027263.1, on the reverse strand, counting down.
TACTGTTTACAAATATACCTGTACTTTTTCTATTATTTTACAAACATTCCCTTCAAGACAATAATATTCCATTAACACGCAGCATTGATATTACATTGTAAAGGATATTTACTGTGTTTAAATTTTCTGTTACTGTCTTGAAGGAAATGTAGGTAAAATAAAAGAAAAAAGTACCAGTATACAGTTGTCTGCAAACATTTAGGCACCCCTGACAATTACCATGATTTTTATTTATAAATAATTGGGTTCTTGAATCAGAGATTTCATTTTGATCTATCAAATAACTGAAGGACACAGTCATATTTCAGTGGTGAAGGTTAATTGGATAAACAGAAAATGTACAATATGCATCAAAAGGAAATTAGACACGTGCATAAATTAGACACGTGCATAAAAATATTTGAGAAGCAAAGGCGAAGGATGGTGAGAATGGTCAAAAACAGACCGCAGACAACCTTCAAAGACCTACAACATCATCTTGCTGCAGATGGTGTCACTGTGCATCGTTCAACAATTCAGCACACTTTGCACAAGAGAAGCTTTACGGGATGACGGAGAAGTACGAGTGATATGGAAGAAGCCTTTTCTGCACACACGCCACAAACAGAGTCGCTTGAGGTATGAAAACGCTCATTTGGATAAGCCAGCTTCAATTTGGAAAAAGGTGCTGTGAACTGATGAAACAAAAATGGAGATAGCCATAACAAGAGGCGTTATGCATGGTTGGCAAAAGAACACAGCGTTCCAAGACAAAACACTTGCTACCCACGGTAAAATTTGGTGGAGGTTCCATCATGCTGTGGGGCTGTGTGGCCAGTGCTGGTTCTAGGAATCTTGTTAAAGTTGAGGGTCACATGGATTCCACTAAATATCAGCAGATACTTGAGAATAATGTAGAGGAATCAGTCACAAAATTAAAGTTACGCCGGGGCTGGATATTTCAACAAGAAAACGACCCAAAACCCTGCTCAAAATCTACTCTGGCAATTATGCAGAAGAACAAGTACAATGGCCATCCCAGTCCCTAGACCTGAATTTCATTGAACATCTGTGGGGTGATTTGAAGCGGGCTGTCCATGCTCGGCAACCATCAAACCTAACTGAACTGGAGATGTTTTGCAAGGAGGAATGGTCCAAAATATTCATCCAGAATCCAGATACTCATTACAGGCTATAGGAAGCATCTAGAGGCTTATATTTCTGCTAAAGGAGGCTGAACTAAATATTGATGTGATATTTCTGTTTGGGTGCACAAATTTATGCAGCTGTCTAATTTCGTTTGGATGCATATTGCACATTTTCTGTTAATCTAATGAACCTCATTTCACTACTGAAATATTACTGTAGGTATGAAGGTATTTTGGAGTGGTGGATATGAAGGAGGGAGACCGAACAGGAATGTAGATCGTTGTTGTTTATTTATTTGCAGGCAAACAGGAGAATCGAGTTCACAAAGGGTATACTAATATGGCTTCTTATGCTCTAGATATATATATATATAGTTATATATGTAGAATGTACTCAAAAACTCAAACACATACCACACTATTTTCACAACTTAGTAACAGTTGCAGGTGAACAAGTAAATGCGAGGATACAAACGATACCATATATATTACCATGCTCTCACAGCGGCATGGGATGCTGATAGCTAACTTATAAGTAAAAAGCGTATGCATTAACTTCCAAACTTCAACAACACACTTGTCACAACTTACATTGAAAACAGTGAAGCTCCCGGACAGTCTCTCCACATAACGAATAGAGAAACGTAATGTAAATCATCAATGCCTGAAACCTCTCTCTAGTTTGTCTAGCATTTATATACAGGAAGCTTCACTAACTAATAGAACATGACTGAACGTAATCAGTAATCAACAGATCTACAACATACCAGCCTGTCATAAGATCGGAGCCCAGGGCGCCCTCTCCTGACGCGACAGGAATCAGATGGTCTAGTTCCCCTGTCTACTGATACCACTGTCTCAAAGCTCCCTTAATTGGGCTAACTTCTTACACCTGTTGTTGCGTTTCAAGTATAAGATGCCCTGTGTTCCAGAGAGGAGCCGTGGGTGATTGCCAGTGCTGTAACAGGAGCGCTCTGTTCTATTTCATTTTCCTAGTATCATATAGACTACTGTATTTTGTGTTGATAAGGAGATATAGCTGTTTTGTGTTACCGCAGTCATTTACCTGTGTTCTAAGGCGTCGTCTGTGATTTTGACTATTTAGTGAACGCCAGCTCATCCCTGCGTGTGACTCCTAGCCTAATCTAACCTAAACCCTATTAGCAACAGCCAAACTAAAGAGAGGTGTCAGATTGCTTAAAGGGACAGTTAACATTAGAAACACATCGAATATATATATTGAGTCCTTTCTCAGTTCATGTTAACGCCAGCCTTCCCTGGGCTGGACGTTACACATACTAAAATCATCCACATACAAGTGCTAAGCTCATCCTTGCACAAGTGTTATTCTCAAGTGGAAATAGTTTGTTGCAATGATATTCCAATGAAAAGACTCCAACCTGTGGTCAGTGAGTAAACTGATCTATCCTGTTTCGGCTGCTTCTTTTAGAATACACCCCTTTCACGGTAATGATCCTGCCAAAGCATCCTTCACCACCACAACTTAAAAATGGGTCTCAATCTGAGGTGTCACCAGAGAACCAGACAGATGGCTACGGGCACAGGAAGGAGGTATAATGTGGTTTTAACGGTATGCAACAGCATGGAGTCAGTGAGGTATGACTCACAAGTGGATGTGAACAGTACAGAAGGGAATGAGTGAAAGGGTCTAGTGTGTGTTTGTGTAATAGAGAAGAAAGACATTTGTCTCACTGTCTATCTGTTAGAGATGGAGAAAAATGAGGGAGAAAAGTAACATCTAACAGTTCCCACAGTCTGTCATTTGTTTTGGCATTTGTGACTGTAAACACAGAAGGCCATGCCTGGCTCTCCTTGAGCCAGACATCTGATTGAAAGGTACCAGTAACCACAGCAGCGTACCCAATAATGCGCTAATAACTCATACACATCCTTTAATATACACCTCTTAAAAAATGAAGTGAACACTCAAATCATGAAATATATCAAAGATCAATATCTTTACTGCACATTGTGTAATTTGTTGAGAAAAAAATTATGCGACAACAGTCAATGGAAACTAAAACCAACCAATTGATGGCTGGATTCAAACACACCGAAAATCAAAGTAAACAATTGAAATCACAGGCTGTTCCAACTTTCATCACAGCAACTCATAAGGTGACTCAATAGTGTGTATGGCCCCCACGTGCCTTTATGCACTCCCAACAACATCTGGCCATGCTCCTGATGAGAGGGCAGATGGTACGCTTTGGGAATCTACTTGGAAACTTCGGATTCACCGATACATAACGTCCCAGATCTCAATTGGGCAAGTCAATGGCAGCAATGCATTGCTCGTCCACTGCCTACACGTTCTGGCCACATGAGGCCAGGCATTGTCCTGCACCAGGAGGAACCCAGGACCCACTGCACCAGCGTAAGGTCTGACGATGGGTGCGAGGATTTCACCCAGTACCTCACAGCAGTCAGGGTACCGTTGAGTAGCACATGGAGGTCTGTGCAACCCTCCAAGGTTATGCCTCCCCAGACCATCACAGACCCACCACCAAACCGGTCATGCTGGATGATGTTGCAGGCAGCATAGCGTTCATCATGGCATCTCCAGACTCTTTCAGGTCTGTCACATTTGCTCAATGTGAAACTGATCTCATCTGTGAAGAGAATGTGGCACCAGTGGTGGACCTGACAATTCTGGTGTTCTCTGGTGAATGCCAATCGAGCTGCATGGTGCTGGGCTCTAAGCACAGGTCCCACTACCGGACGTCGGACAGTTGAAAAAATAAATTCTATATGAGCATTTTAAATACAGGTTATAAATAGATGAGAGTGTTATGCACCTAAGATTCTCAGGCCTGTTATGTTATCTAAGTGTAAACAGGGGTTTTTCCTCTCTCTCTGGGAGGGAGAGATTCAATGCCACTCAATGACTTTGCAATGAACATTGGTGTTGATAAGTAATTTACACCTGCATTTGTTTAACTATTATATATTAAGCATTTTGAGGATTTTGAAATATTCTGGTCAGTTGATCGTCAAGTTGGATATGAGCTGGTTTAGCTGGTTGACTAACTTGGCCAAGCTGGTAAGAACTTGGAGGAGCTGATAAAACAGCTTGCTCAAGCTGGTGATACCAAGTTTGAGCTGGTAGGCTAGCTTTGATCTGCAGTAGCCTAAAATATATTATGCATGTAGTATTCTATATTTTGTATCTGCTACATAAAACAATATCTTTGGTAGAATATGAACAATAATTTAATATATCTAATAATATGTAAATAGTTATATTTCAGTATCTCTATAATAGTTTTTAATTTGTTTAAAACATATATATATATATATATATTCTATATTAAATCATTGGCTTTCAAAAACAGCAATTCATGGCATTTTTATTGATTGAATATGTCAAATTTGACAAAATGTACATTGTAATCATTTAGCAGACACTCTTATCGAGAACAACTTATAATGAATACAGATATTTCTCCCAAGCAAAAAAAGGAATACTTAACTGTACTTTAAATGTATTTCATTTATACTAAATATACTTCTAATATATTATTTTGGTATGTATATTTTGAAAGTATACTTCAAATATACTTAAATATATTGAATTCATACTTAAGGTACTATAGAAGTACAATACTGGAGTATAATTTAAATCTAATTTTTTTACTCGGGCCTGAGGAACTCAAGGCCATTTGTCTTACTCTCTAACCACTGAGCCATCTGACACCCCTCTACAAATAATTTGTTATTATTTCCTAAGTTAAGTAAAATCATATTCTATTAATTTAGCAAAGAACGCAGCTGCAGGACAGAGTTGCCACATTGATGGTTGGTCATGCCAAGTTTCTTTGCACTCTGGCAGGGAGACAAAGGAATTTTCAAAAATGATGGAGCGGTACTAAAACAAAAAGGCTTCCCCAGGAGGAAGAGCAACTATGTCTTCTCAAGGTTGAAAGAAAAAAATCTATAACATTTTACAAGTTAGGTCACAATTTACAAGTCACAGTGTAAAGAGAGGGGAGGGCCTACAACCGAGTCCATGGGGCAAACACAGATCCTCTCTTCACCTGGTAGGAGTAACCTGTTAGGTAGGATGCAAGTCAAGAGGGTGCAGAGCCTGAGATACCCAGCCCTAAGTGTAACATTCCCCAGCTCCCTTTCACTGAGAACTACAGCTTCCCTAGTCTTGACTGCTCAGAACTACATTTCCCATAACCCGGACTCAATCACCCAGATTCAGTACACCTGCTCTCACTCAGGCTGTATATAAGCACACACACACACACACACACACTATTGCCTCTTTGCGAGGTATTGTAAGTATTGATTTCTTCATACTAAGCATTCAAGTCTTGTATTGTTGTTCTGGCCTGACCCCTGCATTGTTTGTGAAGTATTCTGCCTTGGATTATCCTCTGTGCCTTAGCCTACGTTCTTGGATTGTTGTTCTGGCCTGACCCGTGCATCATTTGTTTAGTGTTTTGTTTATGGATTGCCCTATGTGCCTTCGCCTGAGCTGTTGCTGCCTTGTTTGACTACTAACCTGAGAGAATAAACATTATTGTTCTTTTACCTTGGGAGTGATCATTACAGAATACCTCGCCCAAAACATGGCTGGGAGTGAGCCGTTTAACAGTGGCTGGGTCCAGGAAGATCTTCCATGGGACCTCTACGAAGCCTCCTATGAAGAGTTCTTAGTCAGGGAGGTTACAGATGGGGACTACATCCTTCCCCGTCGTGTCTTTGAGACACCTGCCCCTTTTGAAGCTCCTAAGAGGGCACCCAGCCCCAGTTCCAAGATGGCTACCAGCCCCAGTTCCAAGATGGCTACCAGCCCCAGTTCCACAATGGCTACCAGCCCCAGTT
>JACXGM010027262.1:0-14849 GCA_016801145.1 Umbra pygmaea | reverse complement strand
CTGGTATGAGTTGTAGGAGGGGACTGGTATGAGTTGTAGGAGGGGACTGGTATGAGTTGTAGAAGGGCCCTGGTATGGTTTGAGGTGTAGAAAGTACAGTCACAGGGCACTTGATGGGCCCATTTTTTATTTTCTTTTTTAAATGTGTGCATGCTTTTCTCCTCTGACAAAACAAAAGCATAATTGAAAGTTGTGTTGCTGATTAAAAAAACACTTTGGGGTGGGACGCACAAGTGTTGTTGATGTAAATCGTCCTTTAACGAGGGAAGAAGACTCTTCGAATAGCCTTCTAATCATACCTCCTTAAACCCTAATTGTTTTCTGGATCAGGGAAGAGACATGACCGAAGAAATATGATTTTACAGAATGAAAATATAAATTCTATGTAGTTCGTAGAAAAAATGCAGATGAAGAACCACACAACAGACATCGTTTCTTTAAATTTTGACCTGGATTAAATTTGAATGCAGGTACTAGACATTATCTTTTCGTATTTCATTCAGGCCTTTATTGTAGTGTTCTCATCACAAGGACGTAGTCGTGCAAACAACCATCTTCTTTATATCAATGTTCCCTTCTTTAAAATACAACATAACAAATGGAAATAAAAACAAAAAACATTTTAATAATACTTGCTAACTGTAGTGTAGACAAGCTGGATGCTGTGGTGCTGAACATGAAAGCAATTCATTTTGTTACAGCTTGTTATGCTGTAGGTGTAATTACGAATTCCTCTGAAAGATAACATTTGGAGTCTGGGGGCGCAGTCAGACTGGAACATAATGGACAGCACAAAATTGTAAAAAACAAAAACCTTAAACTTGTCTTAAGCCAATGGTTTTAAACATTTTTAACTTTCTGTATTCAACCAGGTATGTTAATCGAACAAACTGTTCATTTCTGCAACGATCTGGGTGGGAATGTTGAGGTAGAGCAATTACAGTTAAATGTTTTGCTCAGGGACAGAATGACAGAAAACAACCCAGAAAATATATTTTTACCATTATGGACAAGAAAAACCTGTTCACAGTGTATTATAGGTCATATTTAATATAAATCTGGAACTACTATTATTATACGTTCTCCACTGATCTATGTGGCTCCACTCTATAGCACCCAGCCTCTATTCAGTAGCACTAATCAGTTTTCTGTGATAATGTGGGGAATTCATTTCCTAGTGACATATATGCAAAACAGTTCAAAAACAAAGGTACAAAATACAGTAACAACTCCTTGAAAAAACAGTTATTCAGGTATTAATTTTTTCCCCAACTCTCTCACCAGGAGGATGTACATTCACACATATTTTGTCTCTTTCCTTGTCTCTTAAATCCTGACATAATTTTCATTTAAAAATCCTAACGTTATTTTTCTTGTTCCTTTGGTCACAAGACCATTATAAAAGCTAATGAAGGTTCATCATAGCTCTCATTGGCTGATACATTCCAATTTAGAGAGCCAAGAACAAAACAAAATTACAGTCCAGCAAAAAGGCCAAACAACTTAACATACAGTTCAAATAGACAAAATAAAAGGCTTATTAACAAAACAAACAATACATAAACAGACTCCTTTAGTGTGATACGTTTTATAGAAACTCATAAGTGTTTCTGTTATCCACTCTTGATTACAGGGGCCAAAGTATGATATCAACCATCCTTGACGCCCAACCTTCATTTGTAGCAAAATCTATTTATATATACACTTGAAACCTGAAAATAGTAAACAATACATGTGTCCGGTGTATGCCTGGGAGGTCAATAGAACCAAAGGCAGATTAGTACACACACTGATAAAGAACTTTGTAACAGGACTTGTGTGACTGAATATGTAAAAATATATACTTAGCTTCTAGTTAATAAGCATTGACACATAGCTTGTAAGCCTGCCATATATTAAGATAAAATTAACATTGCTCATTACCACATGACATAACTCACAAACAAGAATTACTTGATTTTACTCTAGCACATTCAGACAGACAGACCCTCCTTCTCAATGGAAATGTTTGATTGTCACTTCTTGGGGTATAAAGCACATGTTGGTTCCAAAGCCAGTAGGTCTCATTCCTACTTTCATTGATCGCTCCAAAACACAACCGTCCATCAAATGTCTCTCTTACCTGGTTGTGGACTGCGATCCTACCTTGATAGTGGGCGTCGATGAGATGCATTTGAATCGCGGAGCTGATAATAAGTTGTAGTGCATTGTAGGGATAGCAGGCTTGGTCATGTCAATTGTGAGATAAATAGCAATACATGATTTGAAAAGAACAGACTCAATATTTACAGTTTGTATATACAGTTACGATCATGTTCCACTGGTTCTTACTTGCCCTCTTCTTCTCGGTCTATTTCATCAGTCTTCTTCTCTCTTCTAACCTCACAGTACCACGCTACCATCACTGCTCCACTGTGTTTTCTTCCCATCTTCTGATGCTCTACATTGCCATGGTGGTGAGGTGCTGATGTCCCAGCAGACCTTTGCGACCTCCACCTGCCCCAGGATGGCCACCTCCACTGCCATGGCCACAGTACTCCTGGAGGTTTTGCCGCAGCGTGACCAGGGCTGACCCCAGGCAGGCGCGGTTAGGGGCTAGGATACCCCCCGGAAGCTGGATGAGGACAGTGGCCACGCCAGCCATGCCATCGTCTGTGGGCTCCAGCGTGATGGGCCCCACCTTGAAGGTGGAGTAGGAGAAGCCCATGAGCTGGGAGAGGAAGGGGTCGGAGCGGCAGAAGTGCTGGTAGCCGCTGTGGGGGGATGGGTGGTGGTGGTGTGAGGCCGGGGTGTTGGTGCTGGTGGGGGTGTAGTGGTGGGTGTTGAGGTAATGCAGGGGCAGGTGCTGCCCGGTGGTTCCTCCTACACCTAGCGTGAGGTGGTGGTGGTGGTCGGTGTTGGGCCCGGAGCCCGGCTCGTGTTTGTAGGCCACAGCTCCAGCTCGGCCCCTCTGTCCAACCACCACACCACCCAGCTTGCCTGAGCGTGCGTGGGCCAGGGTCACGGCGCTGCCCCCCACCCCCACGCACCCCGTAGTGGGCAAGTAGATGAGCTGGGGCTCCTCAGGCTCCAGGTACACGGTGAGCTTGGCGAATGGCCTGGACGCCATCTTGGTCATCTCCTGGATGTGCCGCCTCTGCTCTCGGCGGAAGTCCATGAACTGCTTGATCTTCCAGAGAAGGACGCAAACGGACAGAAAGAGGAAGAAGCAAGAGAAGAAAACCGAGAAGAATACAAAGAGGTCGATGTGGGCCTGGTCCTGGCGGAGGAAGAGCAGGCCTTGGGACTCGCCCTGCCTCTCCTCGCTGCCCACCCCGCGCAGGGCGATGTAGAAGCGGCTGGACTTCAGCGAGTGGACCTCATGGGGGAAGGTGATAACCACACGGTCACGGACTCCTCTAACGATCAGCACCGTCTGGGGCTTCCACACTGTGATGTAGGAGATGAGCCCCTCAGCCTTCTCCTCTCGGACCTCCCTGTCCACACCCTGGGGTTTGGCCTGGTGCTGCTGGGGGGTGTTTGGGAGCGCCGAGCCTCCCAAGGACGATGAGGCGTTGGTGTACCCCTTCATAGGTGATGGAGGCAACTCTTTATCCCCGACGTTTGGCCCGCCTCGTGCCGCAGACTCGTCTTCAATCTTGATAATGTGGATGCCTGTGTGGCGATCGACCTCAACAATGAATGTGTCATGGGAGTTTGAAACGTACACCTCCACTTCCCCAAATGTCACATCAATGGTGACCCGTATGTCCACGTTGGTGAACTTGGGTTGGGCTGCAAAGAAGACTGTGCGTCCCTTGGGCAGGTTGCGGATGGCGGGGTCGTGGAAGCAGTTGGTCTGGGAGGTGGGGTCAAAGCAGCACTCATTGTCCACGTTGAATTGCCGGTAACACTGGCGGCCATTAACCGGCGTGCCATTGAAAGAATCTTTACACTTGGCGCACTGTGAAAAGAATAACCAAGATAAATTCTACAGCTTGAAAGTACAGTGTTTATTGCCTCTATAGAAATGTGGTTTTGCAGGGAGAGCCCTGCCCAATCCAATTAACTTCTGTCCAGTGGCAAACCTATCTTTACCTGTTCTCTACCAGCCCTAACATACCCATAGTACTATGCAAAGGTTTTAGGCAGTTTTGAAAAAATGCTTTAAAGTTAGAATGCTTTTAAAAAATAGACATGATAATAGTTGATATTTATCAAGTAACAAAACGCAAAGTGAGTGAACTGAAAAAAGGCTAAATCAAATCAAAATTTGATGTGACCAACCTTTGCCTTCAAAACAGCATAAATTCTTCTAGGTACACTTACACACAGTTTTTTAAGGAACTAAGCAAGTAGGTTGGCCCAAACATCTTGGAGAACCAACCCCAGTTCTCTTCTGGATTTAGGCAGCCTCAGTTGCTTCTCTGTAATCCCAGACAGACTGGATGGTGTTGAACTCTGGGTTCTGTGGGGGCATACCATCACTCCCAGGACTCCTTGTTCTTCATTATGCTAAACATAGTTTTTAATGACTTTGACAATATGTTTGGGGTCATTGTCATTCTGCAGAATAAATTTGGGGCCAATCAGATGCCTCCCTGATGGTTTTGCATGATGGATAAGTATCTCCCTGTATTTCTCAGCATTGAGGAGACCATTCATTCCTTTCTATTTTTTTTCCAGTGATTTCCCTCCATTTTTCTCCCCTCCCAATTCCCTCTGATCTTGCCTTGTCGGCAGCTCCGCAGCTCCCAGAACAAATATGTGGGATGACGAAGGGTGCGCACATGATTCATCCATCCATAAGTCACCCAGCTGCCGATTTTTCCACACTGCGAAATCGAACACGGAAGATTATGCCAATTCACGCTGCTTCGTGCAGGAGGCCCGGGACAAGTCAGAGAACTCATAGTCAGGCTTATGACCTGTGTTCTGTACCAATACTACCATACCTGTGTTCTGTACCAATACTACCATACCTGTGTTCTGTACCAATACTACCATACCTGTGTTCTGTACCAATACTACCATACCTGTGTTCTGTACCAATACTACCATACCTGTGTTCTGTACCAATACTACCATACCTGTGTTCTTTAGTAGCACAACAATACCTGTGATCTTTAGTATTGTAAACATACCTGTGATCTTTAGTATTGTAACAATACCTGTGATCTTTAGTATTGTAACCATACCTGTGTTCTGTACCAATACTACCATACCTGTGTTCTTTAGTAGCACAACAATACCTGTGATCTTTAGTATTGTAAACATACCTGTGATCTTTAGTATTGTAACAATACCTGTGATCTTTAGTATTGTAACCATACCTGTGTTCTGTAGCATTCCTTCCTGTCGTTCTGTGGGTTGTTGAGGCAAGATGAGGTTTCCGTGTTGTTCTGACAGGGACAGCCTGTGCCATCCTGTTCACTGCATGTATCAGCATGGCCGTTACACTGACACCTGCAGGAGGAAGGAGCAAAGTGCATTTCACACTGATCTCTGAACCACAGAATACGTGTTCATAATTTGTTCAGCTGTGTAAGAGGTTGAGATATTCAGTCAGTGAAAGACCCTGCATAAACAGAACAACTGACTACAAGCCCAATCACACTATTTAACATGTTTCCCTTTTCCACGTGTTTGCAAAATATCAATTAAAATACAAGGATGTAAAGATGTCTTCCACATCTATTTAAGATATTGGTTGTGTATCTTCCCATTTCATTCATGGTCCAACCCCCCATACGTGGTCCCTGAAATGTGTCCTTGATAATTATTCATCCATTGGTCTTGTTCTTACAGTCTCAGAAAGTTTGTCTACATAGTAAATCCTAAAAATAAATTTTAAAAATGTAATCCCGTAGAGTGCATTGATTCAATACTCATGTTTCTCCTCCAAGTGAATCAAAGTACTAGCTTCACATTGAATGATTCAAAAGATATTCATTATAAAACACATTTATATTCATTTGTTATTATTAAAAGGAAGGAAGATTATATTTTTGTTAAATATTTAGCATTCATTTCAGCACTGCATTAGTGATAAATGTTTAGCAGACCTTTGCGGTTACCATTGTCTTTAGGCGGGTGTTGTGGTAGATTTTTTACGTACTGTGCAGTAGCCTTATGAGTATATACAAATGTTACAAGTGTGAGGTCAACTGGGACAAGTATGGGGTGAATTGAACAATGTGTAATAGGTTTTAATGTTATGTTCAGTATTTTCTAAAGAGCAGTAGTTTGATTTGTAAGTAGTTTGATTTGTAAGTATAAACATTAATTATAAAAATTATATATATAAAATGGTTATCTTTAGAAGTGAAGCATATTCCTGTGTCATGTGACCAGGCAGTAAAGTAACCAGCAGGCGGTTGGTTATAATTGGATCTCTGCCGGCCACTCCTTTGATGGAGGCCTGATCATGTGGCAGCCTCATGGCTCCTCGTGGGGGCTACCATTTTGAATGAGATGTATGGGGTATTTAAGACCCAAACAGGAAGTAGTAAGGGAGTAGTCTCATGGGATTAGGTTTATTATATCAAATAATAATAATTAAATCAAACAAACTCTGACTCATTTTTGAATGAAAGATGTTTTTGAGATGGCTTTAGACATTATCCACTACAGTAGATTAAATATAGCAAAACCAGTTAGCGAAGTATCTCATTCTCTCCTGGCAGGGTCGGATGTACAAGTGGACTCTGCACTGGGATGGTCAGGTCCCTCTGACCTATTCAACCTGTAAATACACACGACAGCTGCTCACTTGTCACACTTCCCCTGCAGCAGAAAGTAACCGCTGAGGCAGCTCTCACACTTGTCCCCCACGCTGTTGTTTTGGCAGCCCACACACACCGCAGAGTCCTCTGTGGGCCCCTCCGACACCCACTTAACAATCTGGAGGAGGGAGAGACAGAGGGGAGGGACAGAGGGGAGGGACAGAGGGGAGGGACAGAGGGGAGGGACAGAGGGGAGGGACAGAGGGGAGGGACAGATGATGGTTAGAGGGCCAGATGTACATGAACAACACATGTTTCTGACCAGATCAAAAGTATTCTATTAGCAAACTCAAGCCATAGAAATGAACAACATCAGATCCTGCCTGCTACTTACGCTGTCTGCATCTAGAGGGTGTTTGTGGGGATGCTCTAGCGCCCTCTTATGGTCATCCCGGGAAAGACACACCGCGCTGTTCCCTCTGCAGAAATCTCGACAGGGGCGGCAAATACCCCCTCCCACAGCCGAGCCCACAAACAAGGGCTTACACTTCTCACAGTGATCACCCTGGATGAGAACACAGTGGCTCATTACCACTGTATGAACTACCAGCCCATTATACATTCAATTACCGTTTTTACCATTTAGAAATAAATGTGTATTTCTGTGTAAATTTGAATGACAGTGCACGTATCAGAAAACATATTCTTCGCAGATGTTATAGCCTAACTAGATGATAGGATATAAAGTCCTGGGGCAAGTTGAATACTTAACCAGAGAGAGGAACAGGCTCATTTCAGGCAAATGTTTGGGAAAATATTGCAAAGATACAGATGATCAAAACACATGCACAAGGCTCCACTGCCGCCCCCCTTTAAAGACGTGTCTGCTCAGTACGTGTTCAGTCTCAGGTCTGTTTGTGTGGAATATACTATGAATTAATGATAAAGCTCTACTTGAATAAAGCTGTGACACAATGACAGGTCATGTTGATGTTGTTGACAGAACCTCACCATGGTGTTGTTTCTACATTCCAGACACTTGTCCGGTTCAGACACTCCCTTACAGTTGCTGTGTTTGTTACAGCGACACTGAGACGAGCAGTTCTCCCCAACAAAGCCGAAGTGACATTGACACACTCCTGGAGACACACACGTTCCGTTCACACAGCCCTGAGCACATACCGGCTCACACTGGCCTGACACACTGCGAAGGGAGATCAGAGAAAAACACAGGTCTGTCAGTGGCTATTTGCTTAATATTTAACCATGTTTGCATGAATATACTAGAGGGATAAGAGTTAAAACTCGTAAAGAACTGAGATCCTGAATGTTCAGAAATAAAATAAAAGTTTTATTTTCTTCAAGGATTAAAGTGAAATTTTAAGTAAACATAAAAACGTGCCATGACATCAAATCCTACACCTAACCTTTGGACAGCTGCCGTGGTATCCCCGTGCTAGACGTTCCTGCATTAACACTAACAGTACCTGCTGAGTACGTAGCCCTGCTTGCAGATGCCGTGGTATCCCCGTGCTAGACGTTCCTGCATTAACACTAACAGTACTTGCTGAGTACGTAGCCCTGCTTGCAGCTGCCGTGGTATCCCCGTGCTAGACGTTCCTGCATTAACACTAAGAGTACCTGCTGAGCACGTAGCCCTGCTTGCAGATGCCGTGGTATCCCCGTGCTAGACGTTCCTGCATTAACACTAAGAGTACCTGCTGAGCACGTAGCCCTGCTTGCAGATGCAGTGGTATCCCTGGGGAAGGTCGTGGCAGTCCTGGGTGCTGTTACAGTGGTGGTGGCCGTTGGCACACTCATCCTCCTCTGGACAGCTGAGGAAGGACCAGCTGCTGTTGCTCTGTGGACACACACCCTCACTCACACCTGACACACGCACACACATGCACACACACACGCACACACACACCCACACGCGCGCACACACACACATGCGCACACACGTGCACACACACACACACGCACGCACGCACATGAGCGAATAGAAGAAGCAGTGAGCACTAGTTAGTTAATCAAGCACTACAGTACACAGTAAAAAACGTATTTGTTAAATCAACACCCTAAAGGCCCTATTTTAACGATCTGACATGCAAGTATCAAACGCGAAACGCAAGTTACATTGTGGGAGGGTCCCGGGCGCTGTTGCTATTTTACCGGCGGGATAAATTACTCTTGCGCCCTGCGCAAATCTAAAATGGGTAGGTCGAAAGTAGCTTCATTAGTCATAGGTGTGGTTTGGGCGTAATGTGCAATAACCCAATCAGAGCGTCATCTCACATTCCCTTTAAGAGCAGGCGCGCTTGTTCCATGGCGGATTGCTATTGATCTTTCTTTTTACAAAATGTAAATAAAGAAATGTCACAAGACATAGCCTACTTTCCGATGTTTTGGACTCACTCTCACTAAATCACGAGGTTATGAATGCATGGTAATATTTTTGCAATGTAGTCTAACATTAGACCGAGATTATTCTTCTGTCAAATAAGCTTTCCTCTCCCGTTCTGTATTTCTGGGCATTTGGGTTAAGTTGCAACAGCACATGCATTTCAACATCACGTCTCCTGAAGTCCTCTAATATTTCCTAATTAATGTCTGCAACACATCCATGATTCATGGAAATGTTGCGTAAAACACAACAAGCCACAAAGAATGCTGCGACTTGAGTAGTGTACCTGTTCTACCCAAACACCTGATGCGCATTTTCAGTGTGCCAAATGTTCGTTCAATTAGGCTACACTGCGTGTTTGTGTGTGTTTGGATTAAACAGCATTTCGCGCACTCGCTGGCATCATAAAATGTGTCATCATTAACCATGTCTTTAACGGTTAGCCGTTGTCCCCTTCACCGCCACCCATCCAAGGGCGGAATCCTCATGGCAAAGTTACCATAAATGATTTTAATTATTTTTAATTCGAAAAGACATGGGTGATTTTACTATTAGCATTGCTAATGACTTAAATGTTGATTGAATGGGTTCCCTTGAGGTTGATGTATATCAGTGCAAATAATTCATTCTGAATAATTTGAGTAAATGTGTACACTAGATCTATACCTATTTTTTCACATTTTCGGACACCACAATGACTTCCCTCGTGTGGTAATATTATTCCTTTTAATTACGTATTGCAATAATAAAGAACTGCTGCATACGCTATACATTATGGTTAAGCATGTGCCCTTAAAATAGAATATGAATAACGCAGAATTGTTTTCGGGAACTGCAGGATAGCACCAGGGACCGTTTGCGCCCGAACACGCCTCTTCTTTTCGCTGAACCGCCCAACGAACGCAAGTTAATTCCCTAATTTACCGACGCGCGTCTGTGGAGGGAAAAGTCCTATATGCGTCGGGTGCAAAATAGGAATGATACATGCGTTTGTGTAAAAAGTCAATTGCGCTGGGTGTAAGATAGGGCCCTAAGTGTTAAATTAACACTCTTCAGTGTGTGTATAGGTCCACTGGACCTATATAAACACAGAGTGTTAATTTAACACTGACATTTTTACTGTGTATGTTCGATTGCATTCCAACAAGCCATGAATGAGTATGTATTATTTTACTATAATAAAAGTGTGTTTGGTTGTGCTTCAATCACCTTCCAGGCCCCCCTGCTGACAGCGTCCAGCCCCGTTGGCCCCGCGTGCAGCACACCAGCCACACTGTGGCCGGGCGATGCACTGGGAGCACTGGGTGAGCTGGGTGCATTGAGGGGAACAGGAGTCCCATCTAGACAGTAGGCGGCCACACTGACCCGCCGCACACCGCAGCGGCAGGAAGGACGGACTCATGCACTGGGGGACGGATGTCAGAAACAGCGTTGTTCATTTGTGAGGAAGCAACGCAGAAGACAAGCTTGCGGGTTAATGCTCACGTCTCGTCTCACCTTCTGTAACAACGTGCTCCACACGCAGTGTTGCCAGCCCCCGTCCGAGCCGTTTGAGCGCAGGCAAATGCTGCATGTTGCCAGGGTGTGGCACGGGGGAGGGCAGGGTAGAGGTGGGGATGACTCCACCTGCATGGGGGAGACGTTGAGGAGAGCGTAGCTGAAGCAGGTCCAGTCGTAGGTGGGGTTCACGCTCAGGATGCGCCTGGTCTCACCTGGAGGAAACGCAACAGAACACATTAGACAGCTGGACGATCTTTTCTAGACACCCCGTGGGTCGGAATTGCTGCTGTGGCCTACGCTCTCCGTTACTCCAGTCACAAATGAGACTAGCCATCAACCAGGACTAACTTGTGTCCCCAGCAATAGGAGCTGAACAGCTGTGTCCCTCACCTGTGCGTTTAAACTGACGTGTCCACATGCACTTTCCCGAGGCTGTGCACTTGGGGCAGTCTGAGGCCTCACAGCTGGTCTCAGTACAGTTGCTGGATAGAAATATCTCCCTCTGGTTGATCCTGCAGTCGTGTTCTGAGGTGCAGCTGACTGTGCTGCTGATGCAGGCTCCCTCCGGACAGTTGGTGCACCACTTACACTGCAGTGCCCCCTGGTGGGGGTCAGAGGTCAGCGTTAGTGTGTCTGTCTGTGCTGGGCTCCACCTCTCTGCTGTATGTAGTCATATAACATTGGCGGAGGCGTCCATCCTGTGACCTGTTTAGCTGATGGTGTGTATGTGCGGTATCACCTGTGTGGGTCCAGAGAAGGTTCTGGCATGGCGTGCCAGACACTCACTGCAGGTCTTTAGCCTCCGACATTGGTCTGCCAGGCGAGGGGTTGGGGAGCAGGGAGAATGGCTGACGGAACAGCCCAGTCTAACCATAACAGAACAAAGGAATAGCTGGTTAATTACTTTTCAACGCAGGTTTTAAATGTTCAAATTCATAATCAATATGCATGAACCGGTTCCTATAATTGTAAGATGTACGCATCAAACAAACAATCTCCACCCGTACCGGTTGTGTTCAGACGTATTTGTATTTTCTTGATTAAATACCTTAAAAAGGACACATGCAGCAATAATTGTCAAGCGTAAATTGATTTGCCTTGTTCTGCTGAAATCAATTCAAATTTAAACGAATCACTCACTTTCACACTGTATTGAACTCTAGGGAACAGGAGTACTTAGCGGTCAAATGTACATTGTGCACAATTCTAAAAGACAAAGCCAAATATGAGTACACTAGGTAAAAGAGAAAGGAACATGTTACCTGGAAAAAATCTGTTAATTGTCCCTACACAAGTCATAAATGTTCCTTTTCTGCAATAAGGAATTTAATATGGTTCTGGTACTGTAAAACTGTTGAGAAACTATGGAAATATGTAGCTGATACTGTATGAAATCCTTAAAGCCACTCTACTGAACCAGCACCTTTTGGTTTCAACCCCAACGTAAAGATGGCATTCCAAGAATTGAGGATAGTCTTAGCTAGCTAGACTACACTAGTCGCAAGTCTAGTAACCCAACAAACAGCCTCATCTGGTGTTTCCCTATTTGCTATAGGCCATAGCCTTCATTTTCAACATGTGGTAGGCTAGTGAAATAAAGCATAAGAAACATTCAAATTGTACACTGAGTTTAACAGATTTCTTTTACGCCTTTTGATTATTAAAAGTCTATTTCTGTGCAATAGGGTTAAATTTCAGAAAGTATTTTTGCAGATAGTCTATCCTAATATTGGGAAATGGATAGAAAAGAAATTGCAAAACAAGACTGCAATATAGACAAATGTCATAGCGAGTCAGGTCAGGTTTTTTCACAGACAGGACATGTCCTGTTATGTCACAAAAAACTTTGATTACAAGAGCTTTGAAGCCTAAATGTATAGCACAGCATATTAGATTTTACATTTGTAATAAAGGAAACCATAATTCGATATGTGAACAAACACGTCAAACCGATTAGGCTCTTATTATTGAATGTTACAAAACATATAGCCTATTTATAATTTTCTATAATTAACTATGTTTAGATGTAGCCTACTGGATCACCTTTATTCTTTGGACTGAAACGTTTTTTTTCCCACAACATCATTTATAACATTCTTTTTTTCATTTCTGATTCATCAAAACGCAGTTCAAGAGAGTGACGGAAACATTTGGAAAAAAGGCTGTATTAAGGCAAAAAAGATAACAGAATAATATATAGATTTACTTAATGCAGTAATTTATAAAGCTACTACAGTATTATATAACACTATTCGTTTTTATAAGGTAAGTGTAATAATTATTTTATACATTTCAAGAGTGTCTCCTGTTTAATCATAGTTTAGTGATGACATCATGGTGTCAAACACAGTGTTTTATTATTTATTCATGTATTTATTATAACAACTCGCTCTATTAGAGAGCAACAAGTTGGACAAAATTACATAGCATATTTTCCTACTTGCCATGCAAAAGAACAATGTTAAAACATTACATGTAGAACGAGCCACAAAGCCCCTTTTCAGCACAATGCGCTTTCGTGCAGCCATCCGTTGTCTGAAACATTAATTAGTATCCTCCACTGGGTTCTCCACCTGCCAACTGTATTCTCACAGCTGTATCTGACAGCAATATTTGTTTGCAGTTAGTTTGCAGTTTTAATTAAGTTAATTAATGTGCTTTAATACGGTGTAGGTCCGTTATTCCTGCAAATTCACCTCTCATAGCACATAGTATAAATGCCAACTTCATGAATAAAAAGGACGATTACGTCATCTGTCGATAATGTTCGGACATCTCCATTTGACTATCATATGTGTAAAGTCAGACATCGCACAGCCCTAAATGGTGTCAGAATCTTAGCACTAGCAGTGAAATTGTTGAACATTTTGAAAGAAACAGTATTTCTTAAAAAAAAAAAAAAAATTCAAACCACTGTTTATGTGTAGTGTAATACACAGTTATGGTTAAGAGACTCGTGACTCTACTTAGACTCTATGTCAACGTCTTCAGACTTGACTCAGACTTCTACAAAAGAACTCGAACATCTGTCAACTGCCGGTTACCAAAAAAACTGAAAACAGAGTTGGTTTGATGATGATATTGATTTGAGTACGGTGTGGTTGATCATGTTAAATTATATGTAATCTAGACAAATATAGAACATTAGAGTACTTTATTTAGCTAAAGTAAGTGTTGTTACTTTTTTATTTTATTTTATTTAACCTTTATTTAACCAGGTAAGTTGACTAAGAACAATTTCTTATTTACAGCAACGACCTGGGAGCAATTAGGGTAAAGTGTCTTGCCCAAGGACACAACGACATTTGGCTCAGTCGGGAATCGAACTGGCAACCTTCTGACTACAAGTCTGACTCCCTACCCACTGAGCCATCTGTGCCCTGTGTATAGGCGATTTAGCTTATTTATCTATTATTATTATTTATTTTTACCTTTTTTATGTGTAGCTATTACTCTAAAGTAATTCTTGCCATTTCAGTTACAGCACAGACTTTTGCTCATTCCTGGTTTCGAACACGGAATGCTGCTCATACTAGTGAGTTGTGGTTGTTTCATCTAGTTTCTCTTAAATGTATACACTTAATGTAAGTCGCACTAAATTACCGTTCTTAAAGTTAAACTATTTATTTCAGAGTTCAGAATTGCTCCTAATACATATTTTTGAGATTAATCAGTTTAATGCTATTTAGATAGGAACAGCGGAAAATGATGCAGTAGTACTTGTGGTAGCCAGGTATCGAACCCTTAAATGACAACCAGGGGCATCAGTTTAAAGCACCAGACAACCACAACCACAATTTACAGATGAAGAATAAAGTTTCCATAGGCACTACACAGAAGGCTGAACAAGGACCTTTCCCAATCACAATGCATCCCATAAAAACCAGAGCCCTACCTCTCAGCGATGTCCGAGGAGGCACAGGAGCTACGGCACCACACACAGCTGCCCGTGCTGCTGTTACAGGACTCAGGTGTAGCAAACAGGGTGCATGGGTCAGACGGTATGGTCAGGGTAAGGAAACGCCCCAGGGTTACCCCATTGAATCCCCCGGACAGGAACAGCCGTCCCCCCAGGCCAGCCATGGCCAGAGACACTGACCGGTTAACAGGCTCGCCTATGACAGAGTCTGAGAGGAAGGGGTGAGGGAGAGGAAGACGGAGAGACACAAATCAAAGTTTAATGGCAGCTTCTGGACTAAAGCTGTTGACATGGAATCCCTTCTGGACTAAAGCTGTTG
>JACXGM010027261.1:0-14554 GCA_016801145.1 Umbra pygmaea | reverse complement strand
TATGGAAATCTTTCTGTATCCAAATCCGGCTTTAAACTTCTCCACAACAGTATCTCGGACCTGCCTGGTGTGTTCCTTGTTCTTCATGATGCTCTCTGTGCTTTCAACTGACCTCTGAGACTATCACAGAGCAGGTGCATTTATACAGAGACTTGATTACACATAGGTGGACGCCAGTTTTTTTTGTTAAAAAAGTTTGTGTCCCACTTGTTGTTGCTTCTTCACAAAAAATTACAGTTTTATATCTTTATGTTTGAAGCCTGAAATTATGGAGGACCAAGTCTGCTGAAATAAGAAATAAATAAATAAATATATGCATCAATAAAAATATTTATACATACAAATATACATAAAAATATACAAATATACAATTATTTATTCTGAAATGTAGAATTAATACAAACGCGGAGACATTTGCCCATTTGTGAGTATAGTATCATTGTAAACAATAAATATGTTTTTTTTCTTCCCATCAACACAGCAAACAAATATTATTGAATTACTTATAGAAATTGGCTTTTCTGGTGGATTTATAATAAGATGTAGTTCATTTTGCATCTGGCTTGTTTTACTTATCTGTTCAAATAAATAGGGACTTTACAGGGAAACCCCCACTGTTCCTACGCCCTTTTTTTCTATTTATTGATTGAGGAACAGGGGGGTATTCCAGAAAGCTGGTTATGTGACATACCCGGTAAGTTTCAGGGTAAGTAAGCGGATAATCTCAGCTTTCGGTTCCAAAATGGAGGTAACTGTCAGGGTATGTAAGTTGCCATAGCAACTCACTCTCTGAACATAACCTGCTCCGGAGCAGGTTATGTTCCAGGTTTGTTCGTGTCAGAGAGGTGACCGAGCATGGCGTGCCCTTTTGAAGATGACATAGTGAAAGTCGAAGCACAGATAATACGAAACATTATCCGCCATGAGAGAGGGATAAGACCATGTATCAATGTGTTGTCGTATCCAAATAAATATTTGCGGGAGCGTTACCGTTTTACACAAGAGACATTAATATATTTAACAAATCTCTTAAACCCACACATATCAAACGTGACACATCGCGGATCAGTGCTAAACACAGAGCACATTTTGTGCATTGCCCTTCGTTTTCTTGCGACGGGTAGTTTTTTATATAACATAGGCGATGCAAAGCATGTGGGAAAGGCAACTGTGTGTAGGGCTGTTCATTCAGAATGTCTTGCACTCAAACGGTTCCTACACACTTTTGTGCAGTTCCCTGGTCATAAACCATCGACAGTTCTCAAAGAGGAATTCCACAGAGTGGCAGGTTTGTCTTTCCCACGATATTCTATGACAGACGATTGTAGTTGAATGTCTCTCAGTAATCTATCCATATACTGTGTAAAGCCACAATCATTCTAAAACGTTTGTCATTGTATAACTTTTAATTCCAGGGTTCCCAAATGTGATTGGTTGCATTGATGGAACCCACATTCCTATTAAAGCTCCATCAGTCAATGAAGGAGACTATGTTAATAGGAAATAAATCCATAGCATCAACATGCAGGTAACAATAGATTTTCAGGTACTAATTCTTTGGGTGTTCAAACCTAAATCCCTGTCATTACTGGTCCCCACTAACTAGGTAATATGTGATGCAACCCACCTCATTACCAATGTTGAAGCCAAATGGCCAGGGTCTGTACATGATTCCAGAATGTTTAGGGAGTCATCGTTGTGCCACAAATTTCAACAGGGTTTGTTTTGCCTTATACAATGTTTTGTTATTATTATAATTTTATTTCTGTAACTATACACTTCAGTGGTCACTTGCTGGGGGACAGAGGGTACCCTTGTCTGCCCTATATGATGACACCCTACCCTGATCCTGAGCCTGGACCACAGGCACTATTCAACTTGGCCCATAGCAGAACACGGGTCAAGGTGGAGAGGACCCTAGGCATCCTGAAGGCCAGGTTTCAGTGCCTGCGTGGGCTCAGGGTCAGTCCAGAGAGGGCATTTGACATTGCAGTTGCTTGTGTTGTTCTACACAACATTGCCACCATGAGGTGAGAAGGCCCCCCTTCTCTTCCTGAAGATGGCCAAGAGGAACCCCAAGTGAACCCAGGTGACCAAAGAGAAGGTAGGGTGGTAGGAGACATGATTTGCCAAAATCACTTCAATTGAAATCAATAAAAAGTCAAGTTTGATCATTGTTCATTTATTTCTCCACTTCCTGTAATAAAAAGACATTTGTATTTATTGCTTTATCCACCATTCAAAAATAAATGTCACATGAATGTTCACATACTGTTTCCCACCTTCAGTTGGTGTTCCAGCAATTTAATTTCCAGTCTGTCCTTCTCTATGTTGACCCTTTTTTACTCCATTTGAAGCTGTATAATTTCCATCTCCATGTCACATTTTCTAATTTGCCTTTGAAGATGGATAAGACAGCTCTTTTGCAGGCAACTGAAACGAAAAAAATCAACATGATTGATGAAGTCTACTACAAACACAAATCAAATATGTATATGAGGACAGACAACTGCGGAAACTGTCTTACACTGCTAAGATTCTGCATGGAGGTAGACGGAACCTCATCTTCATGCATATCTCCGGGCATGTTCTGTAAAATGACATTTTTTATTCTCTCATGTACAGAAGGGGACTGCATTATATGCATCATACCTCTAGGGGCCTCCCCGCATTTTCAATTTCTGTCACAGCAGAGGTGGTCTCTTCATCTTCATCCTACAGTGCAAATAAGTAAGGATGCTTGGTCTGGAAAACAGAAATCTACAGACCCAAAGACACTAATCACGTACAGCTGTGACAGAGTGTGGTGTTGCGGGAGGGTCCAATAACACAAAGTGGCCATCAATAACACAAAGTAGCCACTGCAAGAATTGAATCAAGAAGATAGTGAGTGTATATTCTGCAACAACTACTAAAAAGCAGACATTATAGGACCATCTTGGAGTGCTAGAAATAATAATACAATATGCAGTAACATATAATTAGCATGACTAATGCACAAGTGAATTAAAGACTAAATTGCAGTCAAAGCCCTTTTGAAATGGTGACAGTTGATTATCTTATAGACACACTAACAAAAAGGTGGAAACATTAATAAATCATGAGTTTAATATGATACACCTACATTTTACTAAGCCACTTGTGTCGGTGGCTGAGTCAGACGAATTGCCCCCTGGAATCCCATCGACCACAGGTCGACCGTTATTGAGGGACAGTGCCAGCTCCTCAGCCGGGGTGAGAGGAGGTGGAGATGGACCCACGCCTGTTTTTCGGGCCTCAGCCTTCTTTCTATTTGCTACATTAAACATTCAATTACACTAAATACTGAATAACATGCCTACAGTAAAGGTTTCGTACATTTTGAAAATATTACCTTGTTGGAGAATGTTTTTATGTTTCATTTTTCCTTGGCTCACTGTTCTTTTGGCTCCAGAATGACTACACCAAATGAAACGAGAAATCAATAGCCTATATTACTAGCCACATATGTACATTACTACAGTAATATTGATAACGTTATAGAGGGCGAAATCTAAATGCGTGTCTATTTTTACAACATGCCCAAAATGATTATGCATTGCAATGATAGGGGACAATGGCTCATTCTTAATTAATTTCTCTCACGCGTTTACTCTGTCCGTTATTTTTTGCCAGGCCAACTCTCTTTCTTTTGCTAATGCAGCAGTGTTGCTTTTTTTAGTTATGATTGCCTTATGGTCTTCATACGCAATCATTAAACCTCCAACTCAGCTTCAGTGAAATATGATGCTCACTTTTTTCTCCCTGGTTTTCCATGGTACCTCCTGAAATTGGCAATCCATTGACAATGTCTTTATGTACTCGCCGTGTGCGCGCATTGACTCTGGGTTACCAATAGGAGGTTTATTGAACTAACTCCTCACAGGTGTTTTGGAACCAGCATACCCTGGGTAAGCAAGTTCTGGGTTGATCAACCAAGGGTTCAGGGTATATGTGACGGTAAGTTAACCTTGCTTTCTGGAATAACCCCCAGGCATTAAACATGCAGCAACTCAACCTCAATCCTTGGGTGTAATCCATTTTCAAGGATGAATACAACCTCACCTCACACCCTGCAGTGTCACCTACCTCTCCTTTTGTCTCTTCCATGGCTGCATCACAGTTCTCCTAAAAATTAACAATTGTAGCCTGTATGATATTGCAAACAAAGTAATAGTGGACTTATATATGACCAGTTACGTTTATCTTGGGCTCTTTTGTATGTGGAAAATTTTATAAAAGGCACAAAGCTTCAAATTCATCATTACAGTAATTAGTTGTAAGACCTCACCTCACACCTTTCACCTGTTACTTCATCTGTAACTCCTTCATGAGCCACTCCATCCTTACCTGCCTCTTCCCTGATGGTACCAGCATTCTCCTGATGAGACAATATACATTTTTTTTAATCTATATTATTTGGTGTTTTGTACCAGTGCTAGGCACTGTTGGTTTTAGTTATTGTACCGTCCTTTTAAATTCTGGTGAACCCTCTCTTCTGTTGGCCAGTGCTAGGATAGATATTAATTATTTAGAGTTGTGTGCAAAAATGTTGGCACCCCTGACAATTTCCATGATTTTTGTTACATTTTTATTGAGTTTTCAAATGCATAAAAACAAAACAATACAGCAAATAAGGGACAAATTAAAATAACAATAGTAATGGCACTAACAAACTGTCTGGAGATGATCCACCTTTCAGTCCACTTTTCCATTTAGCATTTATTCAGGTGGTGTCACATCTCATATAAATGTTTAATTTTTCCCAGTTCCTTTCAAATACATTGTCTTTGACTCTCAAAAGGTATGTCAATTTTTCCATAGCAAAGATTTCCTGGACAATTTCCAACTACTGGTTCTGTTCTGGGGTATATACATTGAGCCAGTTTCTTGTGATCACTTTCTTACTGGCTAAAACAGTATTACTTTAGTCAAGTACAGATCTACTTACATTACAACCTTCTCAATGTTCCCAAGGTATATCACTGGATGAGTATTTAGGTTTTCATATCCCAAAACACTTTTTAAAAATAAACTAACATTTTGCCAGTATGTCCTAATTTGTGTACAATTCCAGTAGATGTGTGCATGGTCTGCTACTCCCACACAGTCTCCAGAAGTTTTGTGCCTTAGCGATTTGCCTAGATTTTATTGTTGGTGTTATAAAATAGCGGGTTAGGTTTTTCCAGCAGAACTCCCTGCATATTAATGAATTTGTAGAAGTACATTGCGTCTCGCACATGTGATACCATTCCTCCTCTTGAATTTGGATCTTTAGATCTGTTTCACATTTTGCTTTTATGTAGAGGGATAATTCCCCCCTGCTCTCACCAAAAGCTTGATAGAAGGCAGAGATGGGCCTAGACACTTTCTGGTTGTATGAATCCGTAATGACTATGATGACCTTATTTATAGTGTCAACTAGCCTTATCTCTTTTGTGAAATAATCTCTGAACTGCATGTATCTATAGAAATCTTTGATTTTGAGACCATACTTTGCTTTAGAAATTCTGGAAATTCTGCACCTGCTGAAACTCTACAAAATGCTGTCACACATTTTTGTGCCCATTCTTTGAATACTAGATCATATGTCATGTGCTTGCTCCTCTTGTCAAGTCTTTGTCCTGTACTTTTGAGAGACTCTTGCAACACTGATCTCCAAACTAAGGAAATTATGGATTTGATCAACTGGTCTCTAAACGCAATTGACACCATATTCTCGACGAGAAGCTGGGGTTCGGGGGAACCTGACTGCCCTGCCGGAACGTACGCAGCTGGCTACACGATGGACGCATGGGCGAGGTGGCGGGTCGTGTGTCTGGCGGCTCTTTCCTTGGAGGACGTTGAAGATATCTACCTATTCAGAACTATGATAACAGGTCTTCTGCTGATGGGATTAGGTGTGGCCCTAGTTTATCGTAAAACTAAGAAGACGATGACAGCTGTTCATAGCCCCACAGGGCTGCACGTCATGATTGAAACAGTGGGCAGAGCTGTCTGCACTCAGACTGGGTCTATAGACCACAATTTGGTTAAAATCATGGAGGAGCTCAAAGGAAAATGGATTGTTTCGGAGACCAAAATGGACCAAATTGATTCAGGAGGGACCAGACGTGCAAATTGGAAGGCGGCTGCTTACCCCAAGAGTCAACAAATCTTATCTATTTCAGCTCCCCACAACCAGCACTGGCCTTGGCCAAGGCGCCGTTGGAATAACAAATTATCCCATATAGCACTGCAGTGAAATGCTCTTGTTTTTGTTACTTTATCCATCACCAGACACCTGGTGATTGTGACGAAGGTTGTCTCCGTATCGACATCCTGCGGACTTGACACTTTGGGGACTGCTGCCAAACACAGAAATCGCCAGGCCTACACAAACACACACACATTCTAACACATATGAAAGATACACCCCCCATCCCCTGCCTTCACAGCTTCATACCCGCCAGCCTGACAGACGGTTCTGTGAACAGCACCTATATGGCTGCAGATCCAGATGGCCGCATTGTCTGGTTTGGCTACCTCACTTCCCCTTTCCCACCCCCCCACCACCCCTGTTGCAAGTTTTCCTGTAAGTGTTGTTTAGAGTGTACTGATTGTGCTAATGTTGCTGAGGTGTTTTTTCCTGTTACCAAACTGTTGCCCCATAGGGGCATAACATGGGGCTGCCTTTTTTTCCCCCTCAACTTTCCTCATGTAATGCTGTATTGTTTTTCTCAATCCCTGTCTTCCTGTCCTGTCTACCCTCTTTGACGGGATGTTTTGTTGTATCGACAGGTTAATGGCTAATTTTGCTGGAACTTGTGACTAAGTGACAATAAAGGCTACTACTACTTCTACTACTATATGTCCCTGGCTTAAACTTTGAATCGTACGCGAACCACCTCAGAGTGCACATATCCCTCTTTAGTTTGGATCTTCTCACTACAGCGCTCCATATTTCTAGTGGAAATCCTACTATTGGGTTCATAGCATGTCTCAAAGCACCTATCAACTGTGTATCCCTCACCAATATCTGGGTCTGATAGCCCTGTATTTTCCTCTCCATCCTTTCCATTTAGACTCATAGTCATGTCTACACCAACAGTAAGATTTGGCAAAGTAAATCCACCTTTACTTTTAGGCAGTTAAAGTCTTTAAAACAGTTATATTTGATTCTTGTTTTTTTACTATTCCAAATGAATCTAGAAATCATCTTGTCCCAGGCTATACATTTGTGTTGGGGGATATTAATTGGAAGAGCTTGAAATAAATATAACAATTTAGGTAGAATATTCATTTTGACCGTCTGTATTCTAGGACTGAAGTCTAATGGACAGCTAGACCACCTTTCAATATCTTTTTGAATGTTTTTATCAATTTTCCTATACAGTGAACCCTCGTTTTTCACGGGGGTTACGTTCCAAAAAGAACCAGTGATAGGCGAAATCCGTGAAGTAGTAACCTTTATTTTTATTACAATTATTATACAATGAAATATTCCATAATACATTGAAACCAAAGAACAAAACCTTTTTACAGGCCCAAGCATTTGTTTAACAAATAAAAGTACTGTATAAACATATTTTTTTACAAATAACTACTGTCCTGTAAAAAACAAATTTTAATCATCAATACGAACTGAAGGCTTCAAATTGCGGAGATCAGCACCGCCCCACCGCAACCCGAGTCATTGGATTAGAACGGGAGAGAAATTATTATGAAAAAATATACAAAGTACAGTAGGACAAATAGTGACTCACGTGTATTTCACTGCTCTTCTGACTGAGCCACTGCATCCTGCAAATCCGTGAAGCAGCGAGACCGTGAAAGGTGAACCGAGATATAGCGATGGTTCACTGTAATTGTTTTCAAACATGTCGGTAAGTGTTTTAGTCAGAGTTACACCAAGATACGTTTCCGGTAGTGACACTGGCCCTCATTTATGAAACGTGCGTACGACCTAAAACAGGCGTACGACGGGCGTATGGCTATTCCTACACAAAGCAAGGGATTTATCAATTTGAACGTGATCGTAGGCTGCAATAAAATCTCACGTCTGGTCTGACTTCGTGTACGCAAATTCTATAGTGTGACTAGCGGTGTTCATGGTATAACCACCCGGTTCAGTGAATTGTTAAACCAGCAATCATTGATGAATATGTCTGCATCGCAACTACCCCATATTGCAAATTACATTTCAGAATTACGAATTAACTATATACAGCACATTGCTATTAAGTGGTTTATTTTTTCCCTTTCACTTTGCGGTGGCCTATATATAACATGAGGGCAGAAATTAGACAAACAACAAATTGAATCAAATAATATATATATATATATATTATTTAAACAAGCGCTTTGGCAGTCCTGTAGTCGAAGCGATGGCAGATCTGGAGGACCTTAATTAGCGCTCTCTACATTGGGACCTTTCAGCGGGAGATCAGGGACAGGTCTGGTATATATCACAGCCAACAATAGTCGAAGTATGCCAGCCGTTTTAGCAGCTATGAAGTCCCTTTCTGCCTGGTATATTCAAACTATGAATAAAATACAATTTTATGAGATTGCTGGGTTTCCAATCGGGGAGAATTGGGCGATTGATACTGCGTCTGTAGCCACCATCCATGAATGATTACGCATTTATCAATCGCAAAAACTTTAAATCAATCAACGTTCAGATCATATGTGATGCCAGGATGTTTGTTCTAAATATGGTAGCCCGGTGGCCGGGTGGGACGCGCGTCTCTATTTTTCTAAACTGCAGCATTGGAACAAGGAGGGCGCACTGCATGGCTGGAGTCATCTCCTCTGTGATATACGCCCTCGTACAATTATTATAATAGTTCTCCATAGTTCTTTGGGGAAACGCTTGGATGTGATTCCTCTTGGTGAAAAAGTTTATGCCCTGACTGAGTACCTAACACTGCTTGCAAATCCCGAAACAAGCAAGAGCGCAGGTTCGACAGTGCGCACACACACGCACATGAACCACAGTGGAGTGATGTATAGGTTTGCTCAAGGGCAGGTGGCTCTGTCTTGGGTAAGTGGGGTGGAGTGTGGGACTGCTATACACACCAGAGCAGGCCTGCAACATAATTATGGCATGCAGGGTTCTCCACGATATTGCCCTGGAGAACGGGGCCATTCAATGAAGATCAGTCGCCACAACAGCGAGCATTGTGGGCTCTACGAAGGAGACAGGATCTTATTCTGAGCTTCTTTTATAGTAAGTGCTATATTGGGTAAGAAAGCTACTTAAAAAATACGAAGTGGAATATTTAGTGAAAATAATTCATTTATTTGAAATACACTTCAGGTTCTCGTTAATCGCTTTCAATTACTATAGCAGTAACCTCAGTCAACACCGCATTTTCCTTTTACAATCGACGCTTGATTTTAAGCTTCCAAATAAAACAAATAAGCTGTTGGCCTGCACCTGAGACCTGAGCGTCTTTATTTTTTCTCAGAGAAAATCCTTTTCTTTGCCGAATTTCACTTATCCATGTCGTAAATTCTAAGGGCGAGGCCTCTAAACCGTGCATAAATGTGGGCGTGTTATTTAAATTACGATTGTTTTCAACCGTCTGATTTATCAACACCCGTTCATTCGTACGCTGGAATTGGAGTGATACGAATGTTTTGTTAATCACACGTGAGTCTCGTCGTAAGATGATTTCTGCGCTCAGATCTACACTGGTTTCTACGCACGTTTGATAAATGAGGGCCATTAGGTGTGGGAAACCTATGTCTGGTTGCTCAAGGAAAACAACTACATCATCTGCGAAAAGGCCAATTATATTTATTTTATTTATTTAACCTTTATTTAACCAGGTAAGTTGACTAAGAAAAGTTTCTTATTTACAGCAACGACCTGGGAGCAATTAGGGTGAAGTGTCTTGCCCAAGGACACAACGACATTTGGCTCAGTCGGGAATCGATTTGGCAACCTTCTGACTACAAGTCTGACTCCCTACCCACTGAGCCATCTGCGCCCCTAATATGCTCTGTCCCCTCCACATTGACACCCTGCAGTTCCTTACTCTGCCTTATTGCCTGTGCTGAGGGCTCAACATTTAAGGCGAATCAGATCTGGTATCAGGGCCTTAAGTCTCTGGGAAATAATTGATGTAAATAGTTTGTAGTCTACATTCAAAAGTGAAATCGGCCTATAGTTTTGGCAGTCTTCTTTTTGTAAAACGGTAACAATTGCTTCCTTCCACGATTGGGGGGCTCCAGTTAAAACAGGACATAATCAGAGGTGTTAGTTCCTTCTGAAAGGCCTTGTACCATTCCGACGGAAACCCATCACTTCCTGGTGATTTATTAGTCTTTAACCTAGTAATTGCAGCTTCCAGCTCCCTTACTGTAAATTGTGACATAATAGTTTCATTCTGTTTCTCAATTCTGACTCTACCATCTGAATGTCTCAACATAAATCTAGACTCACCAGACCAGGCAACATTTTTCCAGTCTTCAACTGTCCAATTTTGGTGTGCTCTTGCAATTTGTAGCCTCTTTTTCCTATTTGTAGTGGAGATTGGTACTCGGTGGAGTCTTCTGCTGTTGTAGCCCATCCGCCTCAAGGTTGTGCATGTCATGGCTTCACAAATGCTTTGCTGCATACCTCGGTTGTAACAAGTGGTTATTTCAGTAAAAGTTGCCCTTCTCTCAGCTTGAACCAGTCGGCCCATTTTCCTCTGACCTCTAGCATCAACAAGGCATTTTCGCCCAAGGGACTGCCGCATACTGAATGTTTTTCCCTTTGCACATCATTCTTTGTAAACCCTAGAAATGGTTGTGCGTGAAAATCCCAGTAACTGAGCAGATTGTGAAATACTCACAATCTAGCACCAACAACCAATGCCGAGCTCAAAATTGCTTAAATAACCTTTTTTTCCCATTCTGACATTCAGTTTGGAGTTCAGGAGATTATTTGGTTGAGTAGATTATTGCATTAAGGAGAAATTGGACGGGTGTTCTTAATAATGCTTTAGGTGATTGTATATCAGGTCAATTGTGATAGACTGTAGAAGGCACCTCCCTAAATAACCTGTAGGGTGGGGGTCGTTGGGTGATAGCGGTGATTTCACATTTCGGTTTCAGACCAGATTGCAATGGAAAACAAAATCCTTGATGAGCCTGTCTGCAGAATATGCAAAAAAACTGTATTTGTCAGAAATGCCAACACCAACAATTTCCATAACCACCTGAAGATTAACCTAAGTGGACATTGGATTAAACACTGCTTCACTGCAGCTTAACCATCCACATCGGGTCAAAGGCAGTTGAATATGGCCCACTGTTATTACAACAGTCATTATTAGTCTTTTAGTCTTTGGTAAAGGTATGTAGATTTTATCATTTACTAATTCATATTTATGCAGGTCTTAGAGAATTTAAGTACTTTTGTTAACTGTGTGTGATTTAGCTAATTAATACAAAGCACATTCATTGCTCGTTAACTTGATTTTCATCCTAAATAAACGTGTACCAAGTAATTAGTGTCTGCTCATTAATTATTCAAAGTCAATTCAAACTAGGTTGTGTGCGGCAATCAGGCAGTCTTATCAGGCGACAACGGTTACTTTTTTTGACCAACGCCATAACCATCATCAACAGTTCAGAAACCGGCACACCCCTAACTGTCGCACACCGGCTGACGCTGTTCTGCTGGCGACACATGCCATGAAGACTGACAACGCAGATAACAAAACGAAGAGAGCAAAAACAGTGAGGGGCTAAGAGAAGGGACAAACTGGAGAAAACGACAAAGTTCGCAATCAGTTCAAATGTAATTACAACGAAAGCTCTGTATGTGTGTCTACTGCAAAATGGAACTAGCTTACCACAATAATAGCACAACGTCAATGCTTCAGCATCTCCACAGAAAACATTGAGTCTAACTTACCGTAATCATCCATTCCATTGGTGTAGTTTCATCCTCCATACAAACACAACAACTACTAAAAACAAAGACAAGAAAATAAGTAGTGGTGACCACAATTTGATCTAAAGACACGACTAGTTGACTAACCCTTCGGAAAATAGGCTGATTCTTGTTGCACACAAAGTTCTCCCACTCTCTCTCTTCACAGAGAAACAGCTGATCAACGGTCTACTAGCATACGTGTAACAGAGCTGTGTAACATTGTAATTAAATATATGAATGAAAATAGGTTGAGTATTACTAATATTTACATATAGGCCTACTATATATACAGATCAGTCTCAGGTTGAAACTTGTAGTTCTGAAAGTTTATTTGCACAACGTAAGGTAATGTTTACGTATGTTTAATGTATGCCTTTTTTCGAAGTTTAAAGTTGTTATTGCATTTCAGAAAATGTTTTCTTTATACACAATGTAATATGGCACTTAATTGCACTTATATTACATTTAGTTTTTTGAGAGATTATATTATAAGCAATGTAGGCAATTAAAAGGTAGATTTTCCCGAAAATTATCCAAACTATTTCATATTTTTGCTCATCAATAACACAAATTGTTTCTTATCCGATTACTCAACTCCATCAATCAATGGAATAATCAGTAGAATACTCAATTACTAAAATAGTCGATAGCTGCAACCCTATAAGTATCTGCTGAAATTGAGTGGAATCCATGCGACCCTCAACTTTAACAAGATTCCCAGTACCCGCACTGGCCGCATAGCCCCACAGCATGATGGAACCTCCACCAAATTTTAACGTGTTTGTCTTGGAACGCTGGGTTCTTTTGCCCCTTGTTATGGCCAAATAGCTCCATCTTTGTTTCATCAGTCCACAACACCTTCTTCCAAAAGGAAGCTGGCTTGTCCACTCAAGCGACTGTTTGTGGTGTGTGTGTGCAGAAAAGATTTCTTCCGCATCACTCTCCCGTACAGTTTCTCCTTGTGCGAAGTGCGCTGATTTGTTGAATGATACACAGTGACACCATCTGCAGCTAGGTGATGTTGTATGTCTTTGGAGGTTGTCTGTGGGCTGTTTTTTACTGTTCTCATCACCCTTCGCCTTTGCCTCTCCAAAAATTGGCATGCCATTTCTGGCCTTAACAAGAACCATGCATGTGGACATCCATTTCCTCACAATGTTCCTCACAGTGGACACTGACAGCTTACATTTCTGCGATAGCTTATTGTAACCTTCCCCTAAACCATAATGTTGAGCAATCTTAGTTTTTTTAGGTCATTTGAGAGTTGTTTTGAGGCCCCCATGTTGCCACTCTTGAGAGTCAAAGAGAACAACTTGCAATTGGGCACCTTAATACTTTTTCTCATGATTGGATGCACCTGTCTATGAAGTTGAATGCTTAATGAGCTCACCAAACCAATTGTGTTCCAATTAATCAGTGCTGGGTAGTTACAGGTATTCCCACCAACAAAATGACAGGGTTGCCCAAATTTATGCATCTGCTTAATCAAATTTTGATGCATATTACACATTTTCCGTTAATCCAATGAAACTCATTTCACTACTGAAATATTACTGTCTTTCAGTTATTTGATCAAAATGGAATTGCTGATCCAAATACCCAATTATTTATAAATATATAAATTGACAATTAAAAAATGTCAACGTACAGTATAGTAGAGCATGCTGGGATATGTGGACAAGGTACTACAAAATGTATTCATTTAATTTGTTCTCACTCAACCTGCATGAGTCAATCTAGTAGATCTGAATATGCTTTAAAGTATGCAATGAAATCATGTTGAGATGAGAAACACAATACATGTGTTAATCACAAAAAATATTTGGTTCCACTTTATTTGGAGAGTCCGAAATTCCATCTGTAGGTGCTCTACAGACAGTTC
Source organism: Umbra pygmaea (assembly GCA_016801145.1). Lineage (NCBI taxonomy): Eukaryota > Metazoa > Chordata > Actinopteri > Esociformes > Umbridae > Umbra > Umbra pygmaea. The sequence continues at coordinate 740 of JACXGM010027261.1, read as the reverse complement.
GTTGATGATATGACTATCAACAAACTGTTGATATGCAACTAATTTTGTAGTTTAAGGGTAGGGGTAAGTTTAGAATATGTTTTAGGGTAATGGTTAAGGTTAGGATTAGGGTTAGTAGATAGTTTGTTAATATGTTGTTGATCGTCTGCAGATAATCTGTAGAGCATCTACAGATACACTTTTTAGACTCTCAAAATAAAATGTTACAAATATTTTAGTAAATCTGACCACCTAACTTTTTGACATTTACCTTTCAGTAATTTAGCAGATGCTCTTGTTCAGAGGGACTTTAAGCAAGGTCAAAATAACATTTTGCACAGTCTGCAATCAGGAAACCAGCAACCTTCAGACTACAATTCTGAATCCCTAACCACTGAACCATCTGACACAATTTTTGAAGTATGAAGAAATCTGTATTTTTAGGCATTATAACCAAAACTTAACCTCTAAATTTTATGGTATGGAAAATCACAAATTTACAGTAGACAGGCACTAGGTTTTAATGCTGTGTGGGGTAAACACAGGTTCACTCCATACCTACCACTTTGTTTGTTTGCATCAACATAAACATCAACTAAAGTTATTCCATTCCCGCCTAGACACGACATTATAAAATCAAAGGTTAAGCACTGAAAGAGGTAAAGAACAGTGAATACAGGGCTGAGAACACAACTTTCATTTTCGATACTGACAGGTAAGCTGTTTATATCATTTTATGATGCTTTTTTCAGATGGGTTTT
>JACXGM010027260.1:0-14554 GCA_016801145.1 Umbra pygmaea | reverse complement strand
AGAGAGAGAGAGAGAGAGAGAGAGAGAGAGAGAGAGAGAGAGAGAGAGAGGTGACATCATGCATGCTCACATGATATCATACACACACACACACACATTAACAGTAGGCAGCTTCAATGCAGCCTGAGGTGCCAAGCTTCAGTAGTGCAGTGGAGTCCACGCTCTTGACACACCAACGCACGCACATGCATGTATGCACTATTATTGATCTTTTGTAATAGTATAACCATAGGATGGCCATATTCATTATACTCATTTACGGTTTGCTTGTCCAATTGGCTGCTATGACTGCATGATCTACTCCCTGGTCCTTTCCAAAAGAATTTGGGTTTTTGCCACTCAAGTGAAAATAAATGTTTGAACAAAAACTTGTGAGCACAGACAAGTAAGTGAAAAAGCACCAGCAAGAGATGTCAAAGGGATCTGCATATGGTGCTGGAATGGACAATTAGACTTTAGAAAGCTGTGACATCTATTGTTGGTCTTGTTCTGTGTCCATACAATAGTATAGACACATTCAATAGTGTGGGTTTCTTAGGGAACTTTGTGCATGATACACCAATGTTAACTCATTGAGTTACTGCAATTGTAGGCTTTATATTCATGCCATGTTATTAAATAATCAATTTTCATGAGCTTGAAATATTCTATGTTATTATTACTAAGGGCCTGAGTATTTATTCTGTTTTTTAGCAATTCTTTCCAATAGAAATTTATTAGATTCCTCTATATTCAGATGGGGAGAACAACTATTTGATACACTGCCGATTCTAAAGGTTTTTCCTTTTTACAAAGCATGTATAAGTCTGTAATTTTCATCATAGGTACACTTCAACTGTGAGAGACGGAATCTAAAACAAAAATCCAGAATATCACATTGTATGATTTTTAAATAATTCATTTGCATTTTATTGCATGACATAAATATTTGATCACCTACCAACCAGTAAGAATTCCAGCTCTCACAGACTTGTTCGTTTTTCTTTAAGAAGCCCTACTGTTCTCCACCTGTATTAACTACACCTGTTTGAACTTGTTACCTGTATAAAAGATACCAGTCCACACTCTCAGACTTCAAACTCTCCACAATGGCCAAAACCAGAGAGCTGTGTAAGGACATCAGAGATAAAATTGTAGACCTGCACAAGGCTGGGATGGGCTACAGGACAACAGGTAAGCTGCTTGGTAAGAAGGCAACAACTGTTGGTGCAATTATTAGGAAATGGAAGAAGTTCAAGATGACGGTCAATCTCCCTCGGTCTGGGGCTCCATGCAAGATCTCACCTCATGGGGCGTCAATGATCATGAGGAAAGTGAGGGATCAGCCCAGAACTACACAGCAGGACCTGGTCAATGACCTGAAGAGAGCTGGGACCACAGTCTCAATGAAAACCATTAGTAACACACTACGCTGTCATGGATTTAAATCCTGCAGCACACACAAGGTCCCCCTGCTCAAGCCAATGCATGTCTAGGCCCATCTGAAGTTTGCCACTGACCATCTGGATGGTCCAGAGGAGGAATGGGAGAAGGTCATGTGGTCTGATGAGACAAAAGTAGAGCTTTATGGTCTAAATTCCACTCGCCATGTTGGGAGGAAGAAGAAGGATGAGTACAACCCCAAGAACACCATCCCAACTGTGAAGCACAGAGGTGGAAACATCATTCTTTGGGGATGCTTTTCTGCAAAGGGGAAAGGACACTGCACGGTATTAAGTGGAGGATGGATGGGGCCATGTATTGCGAGATTTTGGCCAACAACCTACTTCCCTCAGTAAGAGCATTGAAGATGGGTCATGGCTGGGTCTTCCAGCATGACAACGACCTGAAACATACAGCAAGGACAACTAAGGAATAGCTCCGTAAGAAGCATCTCAAGGTCCTGGAGTGGCCTAGCCAATCTCCAGACCTGAATTCAATAGAAAATCTTTGGAGGGAGATTAAAGTCCATATTGCCCAGCGACAGCCCCGAAACCTGAAGCATTCGGAGAAGGTCTGTATGGAGGAGTGGGCCAAAATCCCTGCTGCAGTGTGTGCAAACTTGGTCAAGAACTACAGGAAACACAATCTCTGTAATAGCAAACAAAGGTTTCTGAACCAAATATTGAGTTCTGCTTTTCTGATGTATTAAATACTTACCTCATGTAATTAAATGCAAATTCATTATTTAAAAATCATACAATGTGATTTTCTGGATTTTTGTTTTGGATCTAACCAAATCTATAATGGAAACAGCATTATCAGTGTTCTAATCTAGACGTTTGATCTGCCACTAAATGCCTAATCAGGCTGAAGTCGTGCTTCAAATGGTCCCGCCCTTTTTGGGGCGATTTCAGCGAAGTTGAAAATCGTCCAAGAATTCACTCCTAGACTCTCATGTAAAATAGTTTTTTTCTAGTATCAGAGCCTTCAGTACAATCCCTATATGTCCGGGAGGGCTTGCACAATCGTGCTTTCATCATTCGTAACATAACTAAGAAAAAATCTTCAATCAATTGATACTACTGTCAAGATGGCTAGCGTTAAAAAGTGTGATCATGTGGAAATGGTGGACGTTAGAAGAGGTAGATTATTAGCTTTCTCATCAATTTACTCTGTTCTCTTTGGAGGAAAAAAATGTTAAAGAGACTTGTAACATCCAATCGTTCTAATAACACAAAGACAAACTACAAAAACGTTTTGTGTTAATTGGTTTGAAAGAAAGAAATGGCTAACGGCAGGTGTAGCCAATTCCCTTTTCTGTTTGCCATGCTTACATTTTGGAGACACGACTTGGTCCAACCAAGGAATTGTGGATATATAACATTTATCCCAAACAATTTGGAAATAAATAATGTAGCATAACTCACATTGGAAGTAGCTATCAATTTTGGGAAAAGTTCATATAGGCTGAATCAATGCACTGGCTATGTGCTGTCTATTGAGCTGGACATCTTCCAAAAACCACTGAATTTTAAAGACTTGGTGATTCCCCAGTTTGCATCTCAGAATGAATATTGATGTGAGTTTATCTTCAGGTAAGGTAGGCCCAGGCCTATAGACCACTTAAAGGGATACTTCACCCCGCAGCTATCTGCTTCTCCCAGACATTTGTAGAACAGTGAGATATGTTTCACTCATGCCTGGCTACCCAGCAAACATGGAGCTGGCGGACCACTGGCGTTTACAGCTGACGGTCCACTAGCTTTTTGCTCATCGTTAAACGGGCGGTCCACCAGCGGGAGTGTTGGCAAATGAGCAGTCTTCCGGCGGGTGAGCAGAGTTTTAGACAGAGGTCCTCTGGGAATCCTACACACTCATACTATTGTTCCAGTTAGTCCATCGGCTGCATATACGGGTTATATCCTAGTCTAGGCTTATGTTCTAGATATCTATCTAATGAAAAATATTTTAAACTATTTACAAATTTGGTTACAACAACATTCAAATACAATACAAACACAGTTAAGTTTATTTAAAAATTCTAAATTGAATTCAGTTCTAAAATATATATTAAAGAAAAAAGCTTGTCTTTTTTTACTTAAGACTATTTTTCAAAGACTAAAAAGCAGTTCACCTGCCGGTGGACCTCTTGGCCAACAGTGGACCGCTGGTTAAACGATTAGCAAACCACCTGGCGGACCACCAGCTCTGCCTCTGCTGGTCCACCTGTGTCCCGCCAGCTCTATGCTAGCTGGGTAGTGTAACAGCAAGATTTGAAATTTCGCAGGGAATTTTTACACGCTGACGTCACCATGTGTTTCGAATTGACTTTGGAGACAGGAAAAATAAATATAGGCATGTATTTTGTTGCGAAAATAAGCATCCCTGTTATATTGATCTGGCTTTTAAACCTACTCCTTAAAGCCTTGGTTGTCCTTGATTTTTTAAGGTATAGCTTGTCTTCCTGTGACGTTTCTATCAGCCATTTTAATGCTAAACAGACGAGGTGGTACGATTTTTTCAGTATGTATAGAACTACAATGCTGGCTTCCTTGTTCCAAGCCCCGCCCACCCGGCATGTTCTCTGGATTCTGTGAAACAGTTCGTAACCAAAGTCGCTGGTAACACAATTGCTACTAACCCAGGATTTGCAGATGAGGAATTTTACAACTTGCTTTTACATTCTGAGTGACATCCAACCATACATGTTTGCGCCCGAGTACACCGAAGAACATTTACAACAAATAGAGTTTGATATTCAGCTTCAACATGGCAGCATGTTCTACAGATAATCCAGTTGAAACGAGGTTAAATTCTAAATGCCTAAATGCTTCTGTGGGAATATGTCAATCCATGTCTAGTGAAGAAAAAAGCACTTGCTACAATGAATATCCCATTGACAAGCTTTACTTGTAAGGCTTGAACCAAAAATGACTGACGACCGCATATGCGTCACTGAATCACTGAAGTTTTCCAGCACACATGGAAAGAGACGTAGCAAGAGGACAATTAACAGATGAGTAAGTTTATTAAACCTATTTTCTGTACCTGGATAATGGAGCACACATTGTGTCTGTGTGGTTATGTTATTGTACTGTATGTGTAGTGTGCCAGCTGTATTTAGTAGCTAGCTGAGTGTCTTAATTACTATACCTTACTATACATAGGCTACTCTTTCTAGATAAAGAAAAATAGATGGGATCGCATCGCTTTTCAGCCGCTTTCGTGCTGTAGTGCCGGTTAATTTAGCACGTAGATCCCTTTCATAATCTTCCGACCTAAAATGCTGACTGCAGACCCTAACTTTTTATTGCCTATTGTAAAGTATGAAAGATTACTCCTTTTTGCGGTTGCTTGTAATTTCTTCAACCAGGTACAGAACACCAAACGGGCATGATGAATACAAATTACACTACAATTTCCAAAACAAATATGTATAACTTTCTAGCGTCAAGCTCTACAGAGGTGTGCTGTTGAATTGCCCATGTTCTGTGTCAGTTCGTTCAAACGAGGACGGGCACTAAATTCGCTTGGAATTCTGGGAGTTGTGGTAGCTCAAGTTAACACGGATACAGAAGCCTCCCAGTGGATGCGAAAGGAACTGAACTATACTATCGGCTTTTCTCTGATATATTGAAAAATAACATACGTGTATATGACATAAATCATCTATGGTAACATTTGTAAATGGTATACTATGAAATTGATTTACTGTGGAACACTCCGTTAAAGACCATCACACTCGTTTTCTTTCCCTTTCCTGTCTACATTGCCTGTCTCTCTTCTATAGATTATGCTGTGTTTACTGTACTAAATTGTTTTATTCAGGACATGATGTTTGACACGATATGTTGCTAAACAGTTGTGATAAAAACAGTTGTAGTGTCTATTGCCATTAAAGTTGGAAAATGTTTTGATCCGTAGATGGCCCCCTCTCTGACATTCTAGGCTATGATAGAGCATTCTGTACTATCATGTAGCCTATCATTCTATCATTCGTGCATGTGCTAATGTGTACATAGAAATGTTGTCAAATGCTGTGTGTGTGTGTGTGTGTGTCTGTGAAAGACTTGTTCTCAATCGATTAACCTGGTTAGATAAAGGTAAATAAAAAATCACTATGAGCTAATCATCTAGCAACAAATTAATATTGTCTTGCTTAATGTACATATTGAATGGGTCACCTTAATCATTATCAGAAAAATTGCCCCCCCTGAGAATTTTTTCAGGAGCCGCCACCGCTATGATCAAAATTACAGACGTCTACATGCATTGTAATGTAGGAAAACCTCCAAAATTATCATTGTATCAAATACTTGTTCTCCCCACTGTATGTGCACCAAACTTTCCAGTTATACACTTAGCAGATTTCTGAAGCTTTTTACAGAGGGATTTGTTAAAAAATTATTCCTGGCCTGATTAAAATTTTACCCTATTCAACTGTAGTGCCTCGCCTTAAGACACAACCATTTCCACCCCCTGAGGTTTTGGCAGCATTGCACTCTGACCTTGACTATTGTCAGACTAGTGATACTTACCTTCCTTACATGGTGGGAGACACAGCACTATAAGCTACTGCGTGGAGGGAAGCTAACTTCCCTGGTGGGGTGGTGGGGTCGCTGAACCTACCCAAGCCGAGGGATTACTCTAGTTGATCGATGACGCTCCCGGATCCTCCCCGCTCTCTCGATATTACGCAAGATGGCAAACAGGGTGCTTCATGCCCAAATGGCTCCTCACATCATTACAGAGGGGCCCTGGAGCAGGAGATAGCGTCTTTCAGCTGCGCTATCTCCTTGGTGTTGCCGGGAGACGAAAGAAGGGTTTTTTATTCCATTTATGTCCTAGTCCCAAAGAAGACTGGAGGAATGAGACCGATCTTAGACTTACGGGTGATAAATAGATCGCTGAACAGGAGAAGCCTTCGCATGCTGACAGTGAAACTGTATTCTCCCCCCCGACCCTTACTCAACCCCTGTGGGATTGGTTCCTGAACGGGAGAGACTGAGATGCAGGGGGCTGTCGTCTGACGTCAATCGAACAATACATTGCGCACAAGCTGTATTTACAGCAAAGAATTACGCATGCAGACGGAAACCTTTTACTAATTGGTGTGCTCAATCCTTTGAGGTTAACACAGTCCTGAGTTTTCCTCTAGTATTTATTAGAGGAAAAGAAATCGCCAGAGACCATCAAGGTCTATGCGTCAGCTATTTCGTCGTGTCATGACGGATGGGCGAATTCTTCTGTATTCGCCCACCCTCTGGTTTTCACGTTTTCTGAAAGGGGCATGCAAACTGCGTCTTTCGATCAGGCCAGGACTCCCCAAGTGGGACCTGCCGCTAGTCCTGCAGGCCCTACAGGAACCCCCCTTTGAACAGATTTCCTTGAAAATGTTGTCTATTAAAACTGCACTTCTATCGCTTTGGTTTTTGGCTAAAACAGTGAGTGACTTGTGTGCACGTTCGGTCTCAATGGGCTGTTTCATTATTAATGCAATGCCGTTTTGAGACCAAGGGCCCTATTTTAACGATCTGAAATGCAAGTATCAAACACGAAAAGCAAGTGACATTGTGGGAGGGTCCCGGACGCTGTTGCTATTTTACTGGCGGGATAAATGACTCTTTCTAAAATGGGTAGATCTGAAGTAGCAACATTTATTCATTGGTATGGTTTGGGGGTAACTAGTAATAAACCAATCAGAGCGTCATCTCACATTTCCTTTAAGAGCAGGAGCGCTTGTTCCATGGCAGATTGATATTATAATTGCTGATTACTATTGATTTGTCTTTCTTACAAATTGTAAATAAAGAAGTGTCACAAGACATCCTTTCCGATGTTTTGGGCTCACTCTTACTGAATCATGAGATTATGAATGCATGGTAATATTTTTGCAATGTAGTCTAACATTAGACCGAGATTACTTTGCTTGTCTCACTCTTCTGTCAAAAAAGCTCTCCTCTCCCGTTCTGCTGCAGAGTTTGCCATAAATGAGTTGTGGCTTGAGCCAGGGTAATTCACAAAGACATGGGGGATTTTACTATTAGCACCACAAATGACTTAAATGTTGATTGAATGGGTGCTCTTGCAGTTGATGTATATCAGTTCGAATAATTCATTCTGAATAATTTGGGTAAATGTGGACACTAGATGTATGCTTATTTATAAAATAGCATCTGAATAACACGCCCCTGATTTTTAACCAGGTTTTTCCTGGTCAGTGGCGGAATAGTTTTCGGGAACTGCAAGATTGCACCAGGTAACGTTTGCGCCGGAACACGCCTCTTCTTTTTGCTGAACCGCCCAACAAATGCAAGTTCATTCCCTAATTCCCTGCCAAGAGGTGCACTCCTTTGTCCATGAGCCGATTGGCTCAATGGCTATGTGAGGCTATTTAACCAGCTCACGTATCTAGAGGTCTGCTAGCACCCGAGGGCATGAGACCTCACTCCATGAGAGGTGTGGCAGCATCCACTGCTCTTCTTAGTGGCAGAGGAGTGGAGGAGATTTGTGAGGCAGCCACCTCGGCTTCACCATCTCCTTTCATTAGATTTTTTCTAATGGATGCTCCTCTGTGTTGTTTGGTCACTCAGTGATCCGTCTGGGATCCCTGGAGGGAGGAACTGAGTAGATAGGGTGAGATTTAGGTCTTGACCTTTTTCTCTTCCTCCTCACGGAGGTCATATCATGGCTATTACTTCTCACTGTGTTAGAGGTTAAGCGTTATTCTATTATTTCCCCTTTTTCGGTTACTGTGTAACCACTTGAGGGGAATTTGAATGTTCTTTCTCTGTTCCTACGGGGGGAGTTGAAGCAGGGATGGAAGCACCATTTTATGTCTTGCTATTCCATTCCCTCGGGTTCTCTCCCTTATTAGACCTGGATTACTCTTTTTTCTTATAGAATGAGAATTATTGAGTGATCAGAGGTAAACTGACGGTGCGTAGCTCCGCCCTTAACCACTAGAGCTCTCCCCAATGGAGCGGAGCTCCATGATATAGAAGGTTAGTTACCAGAGTTCTGTAACTCCAGTTCTGTGAGTGGAGCGGAGCCCCATAGGGTTACTGCCTAATGACTGTTTTTCGATATAGGCTATGTCTTCAGTTAAAAGAGAAGTAGATTAGTGGGGTGACCCCCCTTTATAGGGGTCGCGCTGTCACCCCATTGGTCAGTGACGGTTATACAAGTTTTTTCAGATGCGTCCTGCTTCGCAGCGAAGGTAAAACACTAGAGCAGAGCTCCCTCATGGGGCTCCGCTCCACTCATAGAACTGGATTTACAGAACTCCAGTAACTAACGTTCCGCTGTATTCACCTTATATTCAACGTAAATTTGGGCGGAGGTTGTTGAGATATTTTGTGTAATAGTTCTGGTTACCTCTTTTGGTCATTAGTTCTCAGTTCTCCGCCTGCATTTACATTTCTAAATTAACTATATTGTGATTTCATCACAAAACATTTTGGGAAATGGTTTTCCTTAAATCAGGCATTTTATGTTCAGTGAGAGGATGTTACAATAATTGGCAGAAACTAAAACCTTTCCTACAGCAGCAATGTTTTGATTACCAACCATATTTACAAAGGAAGTGCAGTTGTGATGCCCCTTACGATTTGTACCCACCACCTAAAGACGACTACGTTCTTTGGCTTTGGCTCAAGGCAATAAACTTAAAGAAACCACCAAAACGACCCTGTGTGTTCATATCACTTTGTTGACAAGAGGCCAACTGAAGATCAACCTTTCCTACAGAAGTGGCTGGGCTATGATTCCAGTAAGGAGAAGACATCTCGTTAAGACATCAACAAACTCAGGTACCCTGTACTGACTAACTAATCCACGTTACAGTTCTGTAGTTAGTTGTCGTTCCATCGCAAATGGGTTGTCATGCAAAAGTTACCCAACTTCACAGGCTAACTAGCTATCTAGCTATGTTAATGTTCATTGTAAAAGTCTCCAAAATCAAAACTGAGCTATTAGAGTACTCATGAGTAAAACCTGCTGTTGGGCTAAATCAGTGGTTCTCAAACTGTGCTACTAGTACCACTGGTGGTACTTGGAGCACCCAGTGGTGGTAATCTATTTGACTAGGAAAAAAAAGTGTTTGGTGTATTGAATTGTAATGTTAATCAAACCTGTAGTGGCTGTACAGTAAAGCTTAGCCCATGTATTTACAGCAGAATTATCCCCAGCATGAGCCTTCAGGTGTGCTTTTGCATATGTCTGTGTGTGTGTTTGTGTGGAGGGGGTATGCCTAGGCTAAAAGACAACTGGAAACTGCAATTTAATGTAATTTTAATGTTTCTGATAATTTCTGAGTATGCATATGTGTTATGTTCCACTGCTATGTGCTTTGAGTAATGTGCCAATATGCTGTTCGATAGAAATGCCTGGAGCTGAACCCCCACTGAGCCTCACTGCTGAGGATGAGCCTCTGTCTGGGGGGGCTCAAAGGGGGTCTCGCCCAGGGTGTAATTCAATTTAGTACCGCCACTGGTGATTGTGATTGGTGTTGATAGTGAAAGTGTGTTTGTTCTTGATGAACGTTTTTGGTATTGATGGTGAATGTGTTTGGTGTTGATGGTAAATGTATTTGGACTTGATGTGTTTGGTCTTGCTGGTAAAAGTGTTTGGTGTTGATAGATAATGTGTTTGGTGATGATGTTGAATATGTTTGGTGTTGATGGTAAATGTGTTTTGTCTTGCTGGTGAATGTGTTTGGCGTTGATAGTGAATGTGTTTGGTGGTGATGGTGAATGTGTTTTGTGTTGATAGGGAATGTGTTTGGTATTGATGGTGAATATGTTTGGTGTTGATGGTAAATGTATTTGTTCTTGATGTGTTTGGTCTTGATGGTGAATGTTTTTGGTGTTGATAGTGAATGTTTTTGGTGTTGATAGTGAATGTGTTTGGTGTTAATGGTAAATGTGTTTGGTCTTGATGGTGATTATGTTTGGTGTTGATAGTGAATGTGTTTGGTCTTGATGCCGAATGTGTTTGGTGTTGATGGTGAATATATTTTGTGATGATGGTGAATGTGTTTGGTGTTGATGGTGAATGTGTTTGTTCTTACAGTTTTTCCTGATTGCTAAAACACAAAAAGTGAATGCCCAGACCAAAGCATCGAAACCGTTACATTTGCATGCATTTCGTACACCCAGGCACCAAATGAATAAACACATTGTTGGCATGGCACCATAAACAATTCTGTAACACACGGTGCAAAACACTACACACATTGGCCAATGATGAAACACTGTGCAGTCACAACGTCCATTCAATAGTTAAAACACACACGACATTAGCAACACCCCCACACACACAGTCAAACACTTAACCTGTAACTGAACACCAATCAGTCATTATACATATAATTCAGGTATGAGCACCTGTTGTGAGAACATCGTGAATATGTAGGCTGAAGGACAAAGGGGAAGGAGAAGATGAGGAAGAGACGGGAAGAGGGAGAGGAGACAACGGGACTGAAACATCATCGGCCAGAGGGCCATTGAGAACGTCGCCGGGAAGCGGGGGCAACATCACCATGTGTGCCCCCATTAGTGGTCAGGGGGTAGTGTTAGGTCTTGTAGGTGAATATGTTTGGTGTTGATGGTAAATGCATTTGGTCTTGATGTGTTTGGTCTTGCTGGGGAATGTGTTTCGTCTTGATGGTAAATGTGTTTGGTGTTGATGGTGAATGTGTTTGCTGTTGATGGTGAATGTATGGTGTTGGTGAATGTGTTTGGTCTTGATGGTGAATGTGTTTGGTGTTGATAGTAAATGTGTTTGGTTTTGCTGGTGAATGTGTTTGGTGTTGATGGTGAATATATTTAGTGTTGATGGCAAATGTGTTTGGTGTTGATGGCAAATGTGTTTGGTGTTGATGGTGAATGTGTTTGGTGTTGATAGTGAATGTGTTTGGTGTTGATGGTGAACATATTTTGTGTTTATGGCTAATGTGTTTGGTGTTGATAGTGTATGTGTTTGGTGGTGATGGTAAATGTGTTTGGTGTTGATGGTGAATGTTTTTGATTTTCATGATAAATGTGTGTGGTGTTGATGGTGAATATATTTGGTGTTGATGGTGAATGTGTTTGCTATTGATGGTGAATGTATATGGTGTTGGTGAATGTGTTTGGTGTTGATGGTGAATGTGTTTGGTGTTGATGGTTAACGTGTTTGGTGTTGATGGTAAATGTGTTTGATCCTGATGGTGAATGTGTTTGATGTTGATAGTGAATGTGTTTGGTATTGATGGTGAAAGTGTTTGCTTCTGATGGTGAGTTTGTTTTTTATTGATGGTGAATGTGTTAGGTGTGGATAGTTCATGTGTTCATTCTTGATGATGAATTCGTTTGGTGTTGATGGAGATTGTGTTTGGTGTGGATGGTGAATGTGTTTCCTATTGATGGTGAATGTGTTTGTTCTTGATGGTGAATATGTTTGGTTTTAATGGTGAATGTGTTTGGTCCTGATGGTAATTGTGTTTGATCTTGATGATGAATGTGTTTGTTTTGATTATGCTTGTTTTCATTATTGATGTTGAATGTTTTTGGTTTTAATGCTGATTGTGTTTGGTGTTGATGGTGAATGTGTTTTGAATTGCTGGTGAATGTCTTTAGTGTGGATGGTGAACAGTTTTTGTTCTTGATAGTGAGTGTGTTTGGCAATGATGGTGAATGTGTTTGGTATTAATGTTTTGTGTTGATGGTAAATGTGTTCGCTATTGATGGTGAATGTGTTTGTTCTTGATGGTTATTGTGTTTATTATTGATGGTGAATGTGTTTGGTGTTGATGTGGAATGTGTTTGGTATTGATGTTTGTTGATGATAAATGTGTTTCGTGTTGATGATAAATGTGTTTGTTGTTGATGGTGAATGTGTTTGGCAATGCTTGAGAATGTGTTTGTGAGCTTGGTTTTCGTACAAACCTTCTTTAATAATTTTACAGGTGACAGTGAAATGGCCCTTGCAGGTCCCGCTTTTCATCTTAGCCTTGTAGTACATCCCTTTTGTCCCCGATTTGATGATTTGTTGTAGGCACAGCCTTGATCTGTCAAAGTATGTATCCTAGGAAATGGAGTTGAGATAGTTATGCAATTCCACAAATATCTCCCAATATACTAAACATATTTTCCTCTGTTCTGTTTTCTTAAGGATGTTTACCATTTTCTGTTGTCTACGGAGCCATCTATGATTTGATTTGGCTGTATTTAGGCATGTGGGTGCGCTGGTATCCTGTGACTCCTGTTTCAGAGTCAGAGAGACAGGCTCTAGCAGGAAAGGGCTTGTAGTCATATGCTCATCTATGCTGCTTAAAGTTAGGGGATTTCTGGTCCGTGTAGTGAATGGAGCAGCGTCGTCCAATAGCCCCTCAATGTTCTGCAGCTCTCCAACCATTTCATTCAAAGAGTGATACCTGAAAAGGGTATGAAGCATGTAAGTAAGCATGTAATTAATATGTGTTCTATGTTATCAGTACTCTTACAAAAACACATTTCAGTCATAGTGCAGTTATAATCCCATATGATGCCGTTGGAGTACAGTACATTGTAAACTCTCCAGCCCAAATATTCTTTGTAGGGGCTGTATTGTATGATCACTCCTGCTGGTGCTACTACATTAAGGAATGTTAGAGAAACACGATATCTTAACAAGGAGTTCAGGTGTAAGCTTACGTCCTCATCCAGAAAATTGCCAGTAAAATGACCATGGTGAGAATACCCCCAAAAACACAGACAAGAATGTAGAACATCCTGTTCCACTGGACACCATCTGAGGAAAAATATTTTTACCAGTTACATCAGAGCTATAAAAAATGCGATTGAGCATTACTGTACATCTACACGACTCACCTGCTTGGAATTTATTACCATGACAATTTGTGCTATTTGAGATCCCAATGATGGACATTTCTGTAGGACTTCTTTCATTCAGATATGCAATTGTTCTGTTTAGGAGTGTATGGCTTCATCCTAGGAATGAAGAGCAAACTTCTAAAACACTACAAAATATAATTACGTACAGATGGAAATGTTCAAAAGTAGGCAAAGGTAATAATGATTATATTATTATAATGATACATTTTCCCAAACATGCTACATATTTATTAAAGTTGTTTAAAAATACAAAACCAGTTCTTACCCACTGTGTCAACGCATTAAGGGTCTATACATAATTTCACACCTTGCCCCCAACTTCCTATAGTCCGCTGCTTACAGGAAGAAACCTTTTTTCATCAGCTCTAAATGTTTTCCTGTATCTATACTAAGCTTTTGAGTCATTGTACACTATTGAGTTTTTGAGTACATCTTATATTTACACACTAGTAAATACTTATTGGTGAAAAATCTTCAGCTGGACACTTGTTTTAATTTCCAAAGTATTAACATATTTTATAATGTTTGTTATGCATTGTAAGTTATTTGTTTGAGTGTAAATTGCAGTGACCAAAGCAACAATTGCAAATCAAAAAATTGATTGAAATTACCCACAACACAGGGCAGTGCTAGACATGGTATCTATGTTGGGGTTTCCTTTGATTACAGCCAGGGCTCACTACAGCGATTGTTTGCGATTTCAGGCGTTGCGACCAGTTTACCTCAGGGCCCGTATTTGTCAAGCTTCTCAAAGTGCCATTTTAGTCTTAAGTGCTGAGAATATACAAAATGTACTCCTACTCTCAAACTTAGGTATAAAAGCAACCCAGGTAACAGACAAAGTTGGCCCACATCTGGCGTGAAGCTGGCACAGTTCGCATTCAGTCGGCACTGGCGTACGGCATGTGAACCAAACATGGCCCATGTGTGGCAGAGGTGGCACCGGCAAACAACATGTGGGCCACATAATTGTAGCCAGCTTTGTCCCACAGTCAAATGAGATAAGTAAATAAAGTCAAAGTCAAAGTAACATACATCATCCTATGCAAAGAAATTATTTTGACATGGCACGGCGCATCTATGCAGTGGGCTTAAAAAAAAGAATTACAACAATATAAAGAATTTTTAAAATAATAATGACAATAGTAATAATAATAATAAAACGCTATGTACTGAGCAGTGATCTGGAAAATGTACAACAGTAGAAGTAGTAAATATTATAGATTTGGCATGGAAAATTGCTTTTAAAGGTGCAT